>JAQQSK010005175.1:0-16596 GCA_028658325.1 Potorous gilbertii
GATAAGGGAAGGAAGGGATGATAGAAGAGAGGGCAGATTGGTGATATGGGTAATTAGAATGTCCAGTGTATTGGGGTGGGGGGAGGGCACAAATGGGGAGAAAATTTTGGAACCCAAAATCATGTGAAAATGAATGTAAAAAGTTAAATAAATTTATTTAAAATAAAAAAATATATATAAATTAAAAAAAAAAATTAAGTCTGCCTTGACCAAAAAGGATTAAAAAAATGTAAAGAAATAGGATAGATTCCAAGAGATATGTTTATCCTACATAACAAAGGAGACTGTTTTATAGCACTCAGAAGGCAACTTAAAACTGTTAGCAAACAAATACATACTAATTACATAAAATTCGTTTGTAAAGGAAATAGCACTTCAGCTATAGTCAACATTATCATGAGGGGCAGACATAATAAACTGATATAATGGAATTAAGTTCAGTTAACAAGCTGCTCCTGTACTATGTAGGAATACACACACACACACACACACACAAACAGAGAGTTATATATTTGGGGGTGGTGGTGGAGGTGGGGGGGAGTTGGGATGAGAAACTGTTCCTGGAATAGAGAGGAACTAGAAGCTCTGTTACATGAGAAAAGCAAATCCCTCCTTGGCAACATTGGAAGACTCTAAGTTAGGTCTGGACTTCAAAACTAATAAAGTTTGTTGTTGCTGTTGTTGTTGTTATTAGGAACATCTTCAACCACATTGAACTCAGATGAGTATTTCTAGTAATTCCAAATTGGTGAGATTTAGTAGAATCAGAGGATTAATAACAGTAGGCAATTTCCCAATTATAAAAAAGCTGTAATCTCTCTCACACTATACTCTATTCTGTAAATCTGAGTATATTCCCAACTGTTTCTTCCACTAAATCTTAAAAATATGTAAGAAGTTTATTTAATCAACACAACATCAGGCATTCACCAATTAAATTCCAGCTTATACAATCATTCTTTTTCCTTCTCTTTCTCTCTCTCTATTTGGTTTCACTGGTATAGGGACCTTCTGGTGAGGAAATTCCTTCGACTAATGCAGTTCTGCAACTTAGATGCTGGGAATGCTTAGGAGGTTAAGTAAGAGCACGAGAATGGGTCAGAAGAAGGACCTGAGGCCAGGCCTTCCTGATGCTGAGGTCAGCCATCTATTTACACTGCTAGAGTGCCTCCAATACACAGGCAAAATGAAAATGAATGCACTTCATACTCAGCTCCACCTCTTAAGTTGATTCAGACTCCATTTCCTGCAGGCCTGTTCCCAACAATTGCTAGTACTTTCCCCTCATATATTGCTTTCATTATATAGTTTGTATATAATTCCTACATAAATACTGTTTTCCCCAATAAAACACGAGCTCCTTGAAGGAGGGAACTATTTTTTTCCTTTCTTTATATCTGTAATATTTAGCACAAAGTAAGAGCTTAATAAATGCTTGCTGACTAATTAAATGTTTCATACAGCAACTATTACCTAATTTAAAATTCCTAAAGGAAAAAGAGTCTAATCATATTTTCTAAATGCCATAAATGTGTTCAAATGGAACATTTAAGTACAGAGTATCAGATCTGTTTTTAAATATAGATTTAAAAAAATTAATATTAACAAATAATTTAACTCAAAAGGTCAAAAGAGAGACAGTTTGGCATTGTGCACAAAACATTAACCTTGGAGTTGGGAAGCTCAGAATTTTAGTGCTACCTCTTGACACATCCTGGTTGTGTGATCCTGAGCAATAAACCTAACCCTACAGGGTCCCCACAACAACTTTCTAGGACTCTAGGTTAGAGTCGAGTTGCTACTTTGCATAGTTATAGGTAGTTTCAACACCAAGAATTCCCTACACTAGTGAATCCCTAAGTCAGTACTGTGCAACCCTGACCATACCCCTTCCAAAAAAGACATCTAAAAAAATTGAGAATTCAAGTGTCATAAAAGTTTGAAAAGATGGGGTAAAACAAATACAAATGTAAGTTACATAGCACAACAAAGGGAGAAAGGTATCAATTATGCCATATTTCAAGGTATATGGACTTCATTCATATTCCTGGGTTGTTAAAATATTTCAATATAACAATTCTTTTTTACTTTTGTGAAACAAATCTGTACCTGCACACATCCTGCTAACATCTCATAGAGAATGTGGGCCCGCTTTTTCATCACTCTGACATCAACCATGGTAGAGTCTGCACACTGACCATTCTGGATTGGATTTATGAATCGATTCCTGAATTCTTTAATGGACCCAAGCAAATTCTCCTTGATAAAGTTAACCATGCAGTGATCTAAGAGAAAAAAATAGTAGTTTTATTTATTAACAAAATCTGTCTCTCGAAGGGTTAAAAGTTCCCAGAAACAATCATCTAACAAAGTGTTTATTTCAAATGCTAATATAACAATAAGGAGATTTTAGGCTTATTCTGTCAGAAAAGAACACCAAATAAAAGGAGAACAAACATTTGCTACAAATCTAATATAACAGGCAGCCTGAGGAATCTCGTGACAAAAATCGCCACTATTAATGCCAGTCACAGGTCACAGTCATACAGCTGGTAACAAGAGATTTCATCCAGAATCATTGTTCTTTCCAAGTCATATGCGTGGTGTGGTAAGACAGGCATCTATAATTCCAAGGTGTTCATAAACAGTGGGGCAGCTTTTACTGAAAGCACAGATCTTTAATTAAATAAATGAAATCTGATAATACCCTACTGTATATATTTATGTTAAATGACTATAAAATGAGAAAACAAAATGGATAAAGAGATAAAATAAGTTAAAAACTTAAACAATGACCAATAGCAGAATAAAACATGAAGTTAAGATGATACAATTAAAACAGGGATGAAAACAAGAAGAAGTTATTCCCAAGGGAGAAAAGATTGAAATATTGCTGTGTCAACGGAGAGGCTATGGCCCAACAGCCCAGGACTATTCTTTTACTGTATCCCTGAGGAGGATTTCTTGTTCTCTCTTCACTGCCATTACCTCCAGCAGGTAAAACTGAGGGAACAGTAAGTCTCAATAAAGCCCATGACCCAAATTAAATCACCACCTCTCTCCCAATTCTGACCTCACCAGCTCCAGCTTCACAGGTGATGTGACCATATTCTAGGCTGATGGCTCCAGTTCAGTATCTATATACAGTTTGGGCATACTCTTTTAAGGTTTAATGGCACAAGGCAATTTGCGGAGGAGAAACGAGAAAGAGCCACATACACATAGATAGTAGAAGCTAAGGTGATTTATCCTCCTAAAACCCTGTGATATTCCTAAATTACATAGGGATTTAAGCAGTAGCTCATGTATATATGCATGCATATACACAACTGAGGAATATTAGTGTAGTTTTTCAGGTGATTAAATCAGGTTAAAGTAGATACTAGAAGAGCTCAAGCTTACAAATATACATTTTGTCAATTACATTAAATTTCACATTTCTTTTTTAAAAGACACCATTTCCAACATTACTAAATTCACAGTCATTTGCTTGGGGAAGTGAGGTATTCTTTCATGTCAAAATGAGATGAACCAATGAAAAAATCATAGTATAATCTAAGTAGAAAAAGAAAGGAAAGGAAGAAAGGAGAATTATAGCTGACAGGCAAGAAAAATAAAAATGGGCCAAGGCCATGCTCATGTTCCAAGTAATCTAAGTATAGAAGAAAGATTTTCTTACACTCTATTAGGTTATTCTGTAATGGTGTTCCTGTTAAAATTATCCTCCTTCTTGAACGTATAGAATTCATGGCTTTCGAAACAGCAGAGGCTTCATTTTTCAATATGTGGCCTTCATCACAAACGACAAAGTCTGGACCTGAGAGAAAATGTGTCAATGACCATAATTTAGTTAATAAACAAGACATATACACTATGATGCTGGAAAAATGTAAGTCATAAAATAAAAATCCTTTTACAATGCTTGTGTCAGGGATAAAACATAAATATGAAGAAACTATATTAATATCACCTTTCAATTTTTATGATAACTTACAAGGTGGAGGATGTACATTCCAGTGAAATTATACCGAAATATTTGGGGTGTAGGGTGTGTTTAGGGAGGACCAGTACCTTTGGTGTGATGACTGCTGAGCCCATTTCAGGGCTGCTTTCCACCTTTGGCATCCACCTGTTCCACCCAATTTTAACCTGTGGCTCCAAGAAGTTGCAGCATGCGCAGTGGACACACCCTGGTAAACTGTTTCTGCAGATGAGCCAAACCAGACTGAGGGAAACCAAGGAGTCTCAAACCCATTAGTGAGTTGTGGAGGGGTATCTGCCCCAAGCATGTGAAGACCTCCCCTGGTGGAATGGGCAGATAAGAATTGTTCCAATGGCCATGATGGCAGCTCTGGAGCGCTTAGAGCTTGGTTAGACACCAAGGTCATCCATTGCATCCTAAGACATCACCAGTCATCTTGATTCTGTCCTGCGACTGCATTATCATGACTCTGGAGGAGAGAGTGAGGCTGACAACTTTGTGCAACTCTGCCTCACTTGATTTCAATTTACTAACGAATCAAAAGACATCACCCATACCACTTTACTATTATATCTCAAAGTCCTGTGGCAACAAGCAAGTGATGAAGCAGCAGGTGTGGATACACTGGGAGTTGTATTAACAACCCTGCACACAGGAGGCCAAGGCCATAGGGTCGTTTCTCACAAGAAGTAGCAATGGGACTTGGCAGCCCCCTGGGTGTCTAAGCAGCCTTTTAAGGATCGCACTGCTCACCTCCTGGGGTGAGGAAGAGGGCTAGAAAAAGTGCCCTAAAAATTGTCTGCTTATCCAACCCTGGCCTGATTACCACAGCATATATGAACTGGTGCTGAGTGAAAGGAGCAGAAGGAAGAGAACTTTGTACACAATAATAACCACAGTGTGTGAGGAATTCTTCTGGTAGATTTAGTACTTCATTGAAATGCATAGACTTAAAAAAATTTTCTTAAGGCAAAATGCCTTTCACATACAGGGAAAGAGCTATAGAATTGGATCGCAAGATAGAAACAGACCATTTTCTTTTGTATTATGTTGCGTTTTCTTTGTTTTGTGGTTTCTCCTCTTCATCTTAATTCTATTTAACATGCATTTAATAGGAATGAATGTGTAGAACTCATGTAAGATCGCATGCCATCTCAGGGAGGGAGTGGGGAATGAGGGAAGAGGGAGTGGAAAAAAATCTAAAATACATGGAAGTGACTGTTGAACACTGAAAAGAAATAAAATAATTCAATTAAAAAAAAAAAGAACTTTGGAATTGATTGTGTGACATGGGAGACGCTGGCACAGGCCCACTCAGCATGGCATGCTATGCTTTATAAGCAAAGCAGAACTGAAATGGCACAAAGAAAATGTAGGATGTGCAAATTTGGAGTATTCACCCCAAATAGACTATGTGTGCCCAACCTGTGGTAGAGCATTCTGAGCTTGTATTGGTCTGATCAGTCGCAGTTGTACGCACTGAAACTCCACTTTATCATGGTGATGTCATTTTGGTCCTCGTCAAGAACCGAGAACAACAACCAAACAGAAATATTTGTAACAAAAAGTGGTATCATTAAAGATAAGTAAAAGGGCTGAGGAATATAAGCAGACACCGGAGTGGTAAAAAAGAAAGCTAGAATTTTTAAAAATTTACATTCAATTTGTAAAGATAAATTATTCTTTAAAAATGAAAAACTTATGGCTGGTCCAAGATTAATAAATGGGTCAGACGCAGGACTCAACCCCTAGGTTTACTCTCTGCTAATTATATAAAACTGTGTCATTCATTAATATCCTCTTTTTATGGGGGTGGGGGCAACTGAGGTTAAGTGACTTACAAAAGATCACACCAACAGTTATGTGATATAGTGTATGAGGCCAGATTTGAACACAGGTCCTACTTACTTCACAAGCAGTACTCTAACTACTGTGCCACCTAAGCTATTCCAATACCTTCTTTTCAATACCAATGATTCCCAGGGGTAGAAGTAAACCAATCAAGAAATATGTTGCAAACATATTTCATAAAGAAAATCTTACCATCAAACTAGCATAAGGCAGGTGTCTAATAAATGCTTTCTGCTTGACAGCAGGTGGTCATGGCTGTAGCAGCTTATTTACTTGGATTTTTAAATCCCCCAAATTTAAAGTAACAAGAGATTGAAAAATTCAAATATATTTATTAAGCTTCTTCAATTAATTATATCTACTTTTTAAAGTATAATTATATTTTGGAGATTTGCTTGTTGTGTTTTTTAAAAATACCAAGTATCTCAATATCCACATTTTTAGTAATGGAATTTTTTGCTTACTCTGTAGCTTGGAAAAAACACCCTCTGAACATTCATAATAAAAGCTGCTGAACTGGAAAAAATTCAACTTCCAATAACATCTAACATCCTTCTTTCTCTTTTCTTTGGCAAATAAAGTAATCAAATCATCATTCAGTCTTCTAATGTAGCTGCAAAATTAATATGAATATAAAAAGAAATCACAGTTTTATCTTTTAAAAATCAAACCTTCATTTTTCTGAGAGTTGTAAGGAAGATATAATCAAGTATATCTAATCATGAGAATAACGATTTAAATAAAAATCTACTGTTCAATATAAGTTCATTAATTTTGTTGGAAACTGTGATTACATTAAAAAGCCAACTTTTAGATGAGTTATGGTGCCACCTATTGGTAGAAAGTAAGAAATAAGATAGCTATGGCGTCCCCGAACATTCCTATGACCCAAAGAGATGACTTAAGATCAAAGGATTTAGAACTAAAAAGGAACCTAAGAGCTCATAGACTCCAATCCTCTCAATTTCAAAGAGAAGAAATGCCTTAGTAAAGGTAAGTGACTGTATTCAAAGTCACATAGGCAATAAACGACAAACACACAATCTGAACTCAGGTTCTCCAGCTCCAGTACATGGTTTGCTTTAATAGACAAAAATTTGAAAACTGAAGGTGGTCATTTAAATGGGACACACATACATGTGTATATGTATTTCTATATACATATGCATATAAATATGAAGATTTTACTTTCCTTCATGTATTACATACTACTGAGATTAATCTGCATCAATACATAATTTGGTTTCAAAGTTTCCCAAACTGCATTACAATAAAATTATAGCTAACTTTTCTTCTGAGATGACTCTATATAAACCATAGGTGTATCATGTGAGGATCAGCCCAGTTAGGTTTATCAATAGAGAGGGGTGGCTATAAGATGATGGCCAGCTTCCTAAGCCTTCAAGGGGTTAAGAATCACATTACTTTAAGTACCTCTATCACAATGAAATCAAGATCTTCTAAGTATGGAAGCATGAAATTAAGTATTCCTTTGCCATAGAGGTACATATAAATTAAAAGTTGACAATCTGGATACATCATAGGATAGGAAAGAAGAAAAAGGGAGTCTGATGTGGAAACTTTGAAAACTAACTGATCCTTTCTAATAAGCTGACAACTATTCCAGAGCTACTGCCTATACAAGGGGGGCAGTAACGACACATAACAGGGGGAAAAAGGCATAACAAAGTCTTTCTCCCACCTGCTAGGTAAAGGCAACCTAGGAAGGGCACTGACCTGAAAATAAACAATAGTATAAAGGGACAGTCACAATTCAACGCTATAAAAATCTGGAGGGATTTAATGGTGAGATATGATTACAGATGAATAAGCAGATCTTTACTGCCTTCCTCAAACTATCTGTACAACTGCTTCCTCTCTTTCTCCCTGTCAACAGAGGTTTTACCTCCTACAAAATCAAGGAGAAGTCATTCGACATGAGCATCTTCCCTAATATTGTACACCACAAAACCCTATGAAATCATACCTTTATGTATTTTTGTGCCCTCGATCATCAGGTCCAAGGGACTAGCCTGGGCAACTGTACATCCTACAAGTTCTTTGTATCCAGTGAGGCCTGTTACCTAAAACATGTCTGGTCTTGTCATCCTTAATGCTGCCATTCCCTCAAATCATCTTCCTATAGCTCATCTCTTAAAGCCAAATTTCTTAAAAAGGGGAAGAAGGGGGGCCCTTTGCTTCTACTGCTTCACCTCTTACTCACTTTGGAAATCCTTATAATCTGGCCTCTACCCCAACTATAAGCCATTATTTCCAGGCTAACCAATGAATATTACCTGTTAAAACCAATAGCCTTGCATTAGCCTTGAAGTCAGGAAGACCTGAGTTCAAATCTGAACTCAGAAACTTATAGCTGTGTGATCCTGGGCAAGTCACTTTACCTCAACTGCCTCCCTAAAATAAAATAAAATAAAAACCTATCTTGCCCTCTCCATAGTTTTCAACAATGACAGAGAACCTTCTCTTTTAGATATTTTTTCCTTCTTCATATTTTTGTGATAGTCCTCTCTCTTGGCTCTCCTCCTACCTATCTAAGCATTCCTTAGACACCTTCACTAGATCACCTCCAAAGTGAGGGTGTACCCAGTGTTCTGACCTGGACTTTCTATACTTATCTTGGCAATCTCATCAGTTTAAAAAGGTTTAATGCAGATGACTCCCAAAGACACTTGTTCAGTCATTTCAGTTGTGTCTGATTCTTTGTGACCCCATCTGGGGTTTTCTTGGCAAAGATACTGGAGGGATTTACCATGTCCTTCTCCAGCTCATTTTACAGATGAGGAAACGGAGGCAAACAGGGTGAAGTGACTTGCCCAAGGTCATACAGGTACTAAGTGCCTGAGGCTAGATTTGAACTCAGAAAGAGGAGTCCTCCTGACTTAAAGCCTGGCACTCTATCCACTGCTGCCTAGCTGCCTCCCCAACACACAGGTAATCTCATAACTCTTTTCAGAGCTCCAGATTTGCTGTTACAGTGATGTCACGCTAAAGCTGAAAAACAGAACCCACTGTCCTTTCTCCTAAACTAGCCCAAGCTTCTAACTTTCCTATTTCAGTCTAGGGTACCACTTCCCTTCAAAAACCCAGGTTTGCAATCTAGCAGCTATCCTCAATTCTTCCCTCTTCCACATTTTCCAAATCCACTCAGTGGCTGACACCATGCTATTGCACTTGGCCCCTTCTTTCCATTCACACCACTGCCATCCTGATCCAAGCTTTCACTGTGTCTTGTCTGGACTATTTTAACAGGCTCTTTGCTTCTAGTTTTCCTCCTCTCTAATGTCTACTCCACAGAGCTGCCAAATTAATATTCTTAGGATACAAGATTCACCTCATCACTCCCCTATTAAAAAATTTTCATTGGATGCCTATTACCTCTTGGATAAAACACAAATGTTTCCGCCTGGCCTTTAAAGCCATCTACCCGCTTCCAACTTTCCTGTCTAGATTTCTTTTGTATTAGTCTCCTTAATACACTCTATATTCTAGTCAAACTTGACCTACTTGCTGTTCCCTAAACTCAACATCTCATCTGCCTTTGAGATTTTCTTAAAAACACACACACGCACATGTTTGTTGCTCTTTTCTTTTAACATCACCTCTGGGCCTTTTATCCTTTTCTGAAATCAAATTCTTACTGAAATACTTTGTTCTTACATCAACTAAAAGCCTATTAATAAGCTGCTCCCCATGCCCAGAATGCCTCTCCACACAGACTCTATCAATGTCGACCAAGTTGCCATGCTCTCAGCCAAGTCTCTCCTGACCTCTCCTACTCCCAGCCTTGTCTTTACTGGTATCTCCCTTCCTCAAGTTACTTTTTCTGTCCTTTGCACATGGACTGTAATAGTAGTACTGTTCTGGTTTTGTGGCATTATGCCTATTATGAATGTGATGTATGTTGAACTGAACTATCTTGAAATTAGGAAAAAACATCACCAACAAGATTCTGCAGGAGTCTCTTCCATAATGAGAAAACAATGCTTTTTATTCCCCTTAAATGTATAAAGTCATTCTATTTCAATGCTAGATTCAACCCTCCTACTAATTTATTCCTAAGAATGTGCCAGAAAATTAAAAGTCTAATTCATAAGTTACAGAATTAAACAGCACTCTTATTCTATACAACATGAACTTTAGGGGACCAGAAGCAACTCAATGGTGAGTTATATGAAGAATTATCAGCAAAACTGACCCTTCATTCTGACACTGTTGAGCTGACCAACAGAGGTATCCTAATCTTTCTGTAACATACTCCTTTTCAAATACTGAGTTGTCTTACACAAGAGTCAATACCCTTCTTTACTGTTTGAATTTGTCTTTTCCTCACTTTCTGTTGAGAAAATTTGTTTCACCCCTTGCCTTCTTTCTGCTCATCTCTCCAGCTTTTCTTGCACCACTTGGGACAGAGCCATCCTCAGTCTATTCTCCTCTCCCAAGAATTATATCACCTCAGTATCTGAGGATTTATAGGATTACTCTCTAGGTTCTTCTAACTTCCACCAATGGCATGACAAATGAAAGTTATCAAGGAGCCATTCCTTGACTAAGGAGGGAGGAGAAATAGCAGTCATTTCCAGTTTATCAAATTCTTCTAGCACCTAAGGTAGTATGGTGTACAAAGCAGTATAAAGGCAGTGTCCCCAAGAAGGTGAGCATCCCTAACCCAGAGATGCCATGAGCAAAAAGAAACAGCGGTAACAACAAGGAGATAAAGTGAACAGCATGAAGGCCATTTCATTGACAATTTAAAATGGAGAAACTCACCAGCACCTATTACTACAGCTGAAAGCTAAGATTTTATACTCTGGAAAAATAACCAAAAGCAAGAAGCAGATTATAAATACATGGTTAATGTTAAGTGGTTTAAGTAAAAAAAAAACTGTTTAGAAGTTCACTGAGTACATACCAGTGTTTATGAAAGACTTATGAAAGATTTAATAATCCCAGCATATCTGTATCCTACAATGATAGCCAGGAGAATTGTTTTATGTAATTAAAGCTCGCAACTTTATGCAATACAACATTATTTAAAGCTTTTTCATTTATATAATATGAAATGATGAAAACCACTAAGAGAACTGAGGATTTAATGTTACCTTTATTTAATGTACAGAATTTAGATTAATGCCTGTGCTTTTCCTTATAACCTCACATATATTTTAATCATAATATTTTTAATTCCTTCAATTCATTTAAAATAAATTCACAGAAGCTATTGCAATATGAAAAATTCTGCCAGAATACAATACTGTATTACTGAAATCTGACCACCAGCCATGAAACATGTGGCTAATAAAAGTTACTGAGTTCTAATCTGAGAAAATCCCCACTAAGTCAGTAACCACATGACAGTGATTTCTTTTCAAGAACCACAAGAACAGTTTAGTACCAGGTTTCTTCACCTTTTTTGTGTCCAGGACCAGCGTTGGCATCTAGGGAAGCCTAGAGATCACTTCTTAGAATAGGTTTTTGAAATCACTGAAGTAAATGCTGAAATTCAGTTAGAGGAGAGAGAAGATAGAGGTCTAAGTTTTTTCTTCTCCAAGTTCACACAGAGCCTTGGTGGGGGAAGAGGAGTCCTCTGGATCCCAGGTTAAGAGACCCAGCAAAGCAGGTTGACATTCATTGGGAAAGATGTTTTGTTTGTCTGTGGCTTGGTTTCCTCATTTGTAAGAGAAAGGGTTAGACTTGAAGATCTGAAAGCCAGAGAAGGGAAGGCACTAAAAGTCTAAGAGCACATAAAGCTGCCATCAAAGATCTTTTGACATTGACTTGCGGATGTATTTTCAGCCCTCAAATTATCCTTCAAACACACTGTCATACTCAAGAGCTTCTCAAAAATAAATAGGTCATATATAAAATCTGTATAAATATCAGTTCTGTGCTGGTACTACTACATTAATAAAGCAGGATAACATGATTAGCTACTGGAAAATAACCAGTACTTAGAACTAGATACCTTTTAGACAAGGATGTCCTTTCTGTTCAATTATGTGCATGTCTTTTCTCATTTCTAACACCCGCCCTGGCCCTCCCAACCCCATTTAAATCCTAAACTTCTTCAGAGCACAATCAGCAAGACTGTGCTCCAAATATCATTATCACAAATCAGGGTTTTATAGAGATTCACAACTTTATAAATGTATTATATGTATATATTATATAATATATATATTATATGTATATATTATATAATATATATACTATATGTATATATAAATGTATTTTATATATATATATATATAAATATATATAACTCACAACTTTATAAATGTATTCATTAAGAAGCTGATCAGATTCAAAGTAAAGTTCTATACCAGGAAAATAGAGTTCACAAGAACACATCTTAAATATGACTTAAATTCTACTCTAGCCACTTAAAAAATTAAAATGGCCTCAATAGGTAACAGTTGACCAAGTGCTAGTTAGAACCAGAAACCAACATCTATAACCCAATAACCACCTGTTACTTGTTAAAGTTCAGCCTTCTCATTCTTAATCAAGAATAAACCCTGAATGTATCTACATCATTGAATATCATCAAGTCACTTGTAATTGGCCTTATTATCATTGGGACATGATGAAATGCTCCAATACTCAATAATTGAGGTCCGACATCATTATGAATTACTAACCCTCACTGAAACAAAATTTAATATCTTAAAAATGAAAATGCACCATGTAAAAACTAAACCTATTAACACTAAATCTATGAATTCCAAAACATTGGGATTAGGAATATTATTTTCAAGAAAACCACTCTCCTTTTTCAAACACAGAATCTTCATCATTGCAAAAGTTCCCTCTTAACAATCCAGTGATTAAGAGGAGAACATAGTATTCCAATTTTAAAGAAGATCATTTGTATACCAAGAGGTTTGAAGTGACTGTTCCAAGGTCACAAAGCTCATGACCAGCAGAGGCAATACTACAACACGGGGCATTAAACTCCAAAACCAAGAACCTTTGCACTGCATCAGTCCACTTCTCATGAGAACAGAAGGCACCTTTTAACCATTTAGTCTTAGCCTCTCATCATTTGAGAAAAGGAACTAAGGTCAAAAAAAGTGATTTGTCCAAGGTCGCCAAAAAGAGAACCCAGGTTTTGAAATTCCCATGATAGTACTCTATGCCATACATCTGACTAGAGCATTTTGCTTCCATTCAATGTGATCTATATTCAGTCCTCTTCTACTGATAGCTATTTTTTTCTTCTTTTCTCAATTTTTCCTCCTCAGTAATGCTAACTTGTCCCATTATATGGAATTTAATATGTCTCCAAGTATCTTTATTTTATAAAAACACATGTCCTGCCTGTAATTTGAAGGGGGGGTAAGGAAAGTGTTTACATTTCATATGCTAAAAAAAAAAACAAAAAAAAATCCCAAACCCAAACAAAAATCTTTTCTTTTTCATTTATTTATTTATAGTTTTCAACATTCATTTCCACAAGATTTTGAGTTCCAAATTCTTTCCCCACCTGTCCCCTCTCCCCATCCCAAGATACCATGCATTCTGATTACCATCATGTTGTGGAAGACTAACTATATTTCCCTCCATCTTATCCTGCCCCCCATTTATTCTGTTCTCTCTTTTGACCTTGTCCCTCCCCTGAAGTGATTACTTCTAATTACTCCCTCCTCCCATTTGCCCTTCCTTCTATCATTTCCCCCACACTCCACTTATCCCCTTCTCCCTTACTTTCTTTCATGCCAAACTAAGTGTGCATGTTATTCCCTCCTTAAGTCAAATGTAATGAGAGTAAGGCTCACTTGTTCCCTCTCACCTCCCCCCTTTTCCTCTCCATTGAAAAAGCTTTTTCGTGCCTCTTTTATGAGAGATAATTTGCCCCATTCCATTTCTCCCTTTCTCCTCCCAATATATTCTTCTCTCAACCCTTAATTTTTACTTTTATAGATATATACCTTCCTATTCAACTCACCCGGTGCCCTCACCTCACCCTAAATATATGTATATAATCCCTCAAACTACCCAAATACTGAGAAAAGTCTCAAAAGTTACAAATACTAGCATTCCATGTAGTAATGTAAACAGTTCAACTTTTGTAAGTCCCTTATGATTTCACTTTCTTGTTTACCTATTCATGCTTCTCTTGATTCCTGTCTCTGAAAGTCAAATTTTCTTTTCAACTCTGGTCTTTTCATTAAGAATGCTTGAAAGTCCTCTATTTTACTGAATGGCCATTTTTTTTCCCCTGAAGTATTATACTCAGTTTTGCTGGGAAGGTGATTCCTGGTTTTAATCCTAGCTCCTCTGACTTCTGGGAATATCATATTCCAAACCCTTCAATTCCTTAATGTAGAAGCTGCCAAATCCTGTGTTATCCTGATTTTATTTCCACAATACTCAAATTGTTTCTTTCTGTCAGCTTGCAATATTTTCTCCTTGACCTGGGAGCTCTGAAATGTTGCTACAGTATTCCTAGGAGTTTTCCTTTTTGGATTTCTTTCAGGAGGAGATCAATGGATTCTTTCAATATTTATTTTATTCCCTGGTTCTAGAAAATCAGGGAAGTTTTCTTTCATAATTTCATGGAATATGATGTCTAGGCTCTTTTTTTTATTATGGCTTTCAAGAAGTCTCATAATTTTTAAATTGTCTCTCCTAGATATATTTTCTAGGTCAGTTGTTTTTCCAAAGAGATATTTCACATTGTCTGCCGTTTTTCATTCCTTTGGTTTTGTTTTATAATTTCTTGATTTTTTTATAAAGTCATTAGCTTCCATCTGCTCCATTCTAATCTTTAACGAATTATTTTCTTAGTGAGCTTTCAGATCTCCTTTTTCATTTGACCAGTTCTGTTTTTTAAGGCATTCTTCTCCTCATTTGCTTTTTGGATCTCTTTTGCCATTTGGGTTAGTCTATTTTTTTAAAGTGTTATTTTCTTCAGCATTTTTTTGGGTCTCCTTTAGCAAGCAGTTGACTTGTCTTTCCATGATTTTCTTGCATTACTCTCCTTTCTATTCCCAATTTTTGCTCTACTTCTCTTACTTGATTTTCAAAATCCTTTTTGAGCTCTTCCACAGCCTGAGACCAAGTCACATTTTTCTTGGAGCCTTTGGATGAAGGAGCTTTGACTTTGTTGTCTTCTGTTTGCATGCTTTGGTCTTCCTTGTCACCAAAGTAATTCTTTTTCTGGTTTTTGCTCATTTCTCCAGCCATTTACTTGACTTTTGAGCTCTTTGTCAAGGTAGTTCTCTGCTTCAAGTGGGGGTGGGGGATGTATAGTCAGTTGCTAGATCTCCCCACAATCTGTGGGCCTAGAACTCCAGAAACAGTGGATGCAGTTGCCCCTGCTGCTGCTGTGGCTGCTGCAAGTTTCTTTGTTCCCTTCCCCTTCCACTGCCCTGGGTCTGGGACCAGACCACTCCATTCTCCTGCACGGGTCCCAAAGGCTTTTCCCACTGATCTTCCAAATTTTCCTCAGTGTTTTAGGGTCATGAAGTCTGGAAACTACCATAGGACAAGAGATTTAGTCTTCCCAAGGCCTGCTCAGGTTCTGTCTGTGAGAGCATGGTCCATGCTGGACTGTATTCTGACCCCTGCATGGCACTATAGACACTTCCTGGTGATCTTCCAGGCTGTCTTAGGCTGATGATTTGCTTCACTCCATCATTCTGTGGGTTCTCCAGTTCCAGAACCCATTTTTTACAGATATTTGGCTGGGCTTAGGGGTAGTGCTCTAGAAAATGTGTGCTGTTACTCTGTCATCTTGGCTCCACCTCCCAATCAAATATTCAAACAAACTGCTTGATTTCTGAGGAGCCCTTGAGCAGATTTTTTTTTTAGGCAAGTCTTTTATCCTCTCAATCAACAAGTATTAACTGCTAACTGGTGTCATCGTGGCATTGAAATGAATTAAGTCTTGGCCGGGGAAATGCTGGCAGGGTCAACTGAGCAAGAGGCCCATGTACAAAGAAAGAGGCTCACCACAGCAAAATGGGCACTAGGTACTGAATTCTTTGGTGATGTCAATACAGGAAACAAAGAAAACTACAAAATGGACCTTGGTCCTCTAGTACTCTACTTTTGCTTCTGTATATAAGTCAAATTAAGAAAAAGGGAATCAGGATATCAAACACCACACAACTGTTAGACCAAGTATAACTACTAATTTAGATATTGGCATATAAAATGAGAGAAATTGTTTAAAAGGACAACAAAAATTGATATACTACTGGAAGAATGAAAATGCATTAATACTGATTTTCTAAGAAAAGAGAAGATAAAAAGGAATAGCAACAAAATGGCAGGACAACTCAGATTGTCTTTATGGAGGAGAATGCAGAATTTGAGAAAGTTGGTTCTATCATGCAACCAAAAACATGCATGCGATAATTGTTCATCTGATTGTCTCTCTGAAGAAAAAGGCTGAAGGGAATATCCAAACTACTGAGAAAACGGAACCACTTGAATATCTAACAATGCAATAGTACACTGAAGAGGATGAAAAGACAAACCCTATAAAGATTCTGCCATGGTCCTCCAAACTAAGTCAACATATAATTTAATGCACAATGACTTCAAAGCAAAAATAGGCATGAGAAGACAGTGAAGAACACATTGAAAAAGAAGATTCTATGATTTGGGATTAAGAAGTCTAAGAGGTCAAAGGCTAATTAGCAGTTGAAAAGCCTCTTATTTGTCTTAGCCCAAGTATTTCTTTAACAGAGTCAAACACCACTGGATATCACAAGCATAAAATAGCACCAAAAAAC
>JAQQSK010005176.1:0-16153 GCA_028658325.1 Potorous gilbertii
AGCAACACAGGCTTTAGAGTCTGAAACCTGGAATAAATCTCAATTTCAATTCTTCTAGTTCAGTGACCATGGGCAAATCACTTCTGCTTCCCCTTCCCTCAGCCTCCATGGCCATCATATAAAGGAGCAGCCCTTATGGAGATAAAACCTGGAGATTATTTCTGGGACTGCTTCAAGTCCTATCTCCTCAGTAACCACAACCACTGCAGATCCAAAAAAGAAACTTTGTGCCTTCGGCGTCCTTGGCACTGCCAAATGATTCAACATCAAAAACAAGTATAGTTATATCGGTGGAAACAATGTTTTTTAAAAAATGTACTCTCATCTATTTTTATGCAACACCCTAAGAACCACAAGATCTTTCCATCTGACACAGCTAAAACTATAAGTTATCTCTTGCTATTAGAAGGTGAGTTCCTTGAAAACAAGGACCGACATACTTCTCTATTTATATCCCCATTGCTTAGAACGATGATAGGCACATGGCACTTAATAAATGCTTTTCAATCATACATTCATTCTTTATTATCACTACTATCAAGTTTAGTATCTACTCTTTCTCAATCTCTAACCCCTTGATTCATCTATCCCTGAGAAAAAGCACAGCATCCAACCCACTAGACCAAAAAGTTGAGACACTGGGTGGAGGGGAAGTGGCAGAGGAGGGATATGGGGAGCGGCTGGAGTCTGACCTCTAAAGGGAGAGGCAGCACTCTTTTCTCACCTTATTTTTGTCTTTATTCTCCCATCTCATAATGATAACACGTAAAGCTTAGGTTCGGCTTATGTCTAGGATCTCTGCAGAAGGGATTAGAAAGTCATTCAGTATACAAAGCCATTTAGAAAGAGGATAACTATTTCATTCCTCTACCATAGAAAAAATACTTAAAACACAAAAGATCCTTAAGTGTACATTAACAGAGATTTATAACATGAAATCATAATCCATAATTCTTTTTATTCTCTCCCAGAAGACTGAAGATTAAAATACTCAAACCATAAATACCATGTGGAACTGGTAAACTAGTATTCTACTTTCACCTCAGATCTGTTCCATCCAAATAACTCACCGAAGGTTCGTATTTTCTGGAGAATCAGGACATGACTTGAGCTCACCCTCTAGGTAGAGGTTTTCTTATGCTTAAGGAAAATCTACAATAATTCCCCGAAACATTTCCTGCAAATTCAGAAACTGATGAATTCCTGAGGTGGTCACTGAAAAGTCCAACTCTCAAGATCGTTATTCAATCACCTGTGTTTAGGGAAAGAAAAACAAAACAGAAAAGGTCGTTGGGAAAGATTTATCTGACTGCAATGCCACACTTGGACATAAACTTGGTGGTAAAAGGCTACGTAGGAACTGCGCTAAGTATGAGCCCACTCTCCCCAGAAGACTATGGAGGCAGGTGGAATGTGTACTTCTTTTCTTGCTATATCTTTGATGGAAATATCCCTTTATAGAAGTTAATTCATTTTAGTGGATTAAAGGAAAGTGACTGAAGTGCTAGTTACTAGTGGTTAACAATAGTGGGCATACAACTGCTAATGGCATTACACAGAAAAAGCATCTCAGTTCCTCAAGAATATCTCCACAAGTCTGAAGGGAGAAAACCATTTTGCTTGGTTCTGGGATAATCTTTGCTGCCCTCAATGATGGCTGCAAGCACCAGAGCATACTCACTACATGAATAAAATGTTTTTGTTTTTGTTTCTATTGAAAAGAAAAATTTATTTGTTTTTATTCTTAGAACCTGCCCTATTAAATATTCAAGTAACCCTAGGAGGGGTTACATCTTAATATATTAACTTGAAAGGAATTACCTTATTAGATCACTGTCCAAATAATTAAAGTAAGAGTCCCAACACACAGTGCTTTAGATATGGTAAGAGTTCAACAAGCATTTGTTGACTGGATGAATGAATGAATAAATGAATGAACACAACGATATGAGACATAAAATAGTCACTTAGACCAGGCATCTGAAGATTTAGTCCCTCTTATTACTTCTGATATCTTGGGCAAGTCCCTTAACCTTTTAAAGTTGAGTATAAAGTAAAATTAAGCATCAAGTGAAATGCCTTTAAGATGTGCTTTGGAAAGCCTGATGTGCTAGATAAATATATGGTGTTATGTTTATAATCATGACTCCTCTGGAGGTCAAAGATCAGAAAGATGAGGAAAGTAATTCAGTCCTTTAGAAATGGTGGGGAAGCTATAATATACATTAGAAAGGGAAGGGTAAGGAAATTTTCTTTTCTCTAGACTCATATTCAATCACCTAACTTTAGTCTGATGAAGGGGAGTTCAGTTCCATTATTTATTACCTGTGTAACCTTAGGCTAATCAAGTGAGTTGGAGCCTTAATTTCCTCATCTGTAAAATGTGGGTTAGTAACGCCTTTCTTATCTACCTTCCCACCCAAGGTTGTCATGCTGATGATCTGCTGAGCTATTGTATGCAAAGCACTTGGCAAATTGAAAAGTGTCGTCTTAATGTGAGTTATTTGCTGTTGCTTTTGATAATTTGTGTAAAGAAAAAGGAAGCAAGTCTAGAGTTTATTGGGGGAGGGAGTAGGTTGCTGTCTTTAGGATTCTTGGGTGAAGGGTCCTGGGCTGCCTCGATTAGAGTCTAAGGGAAGGTGGTAGCAGCAATTTGGGGTCAGTTCTGTCATTTAATAGCTATGAAACTTTGGGAAAGTCACCTGGGTCTCACTTTCTTCATCTATAAAATGAGAGAAGTGAACTCGATAACTATCTAGCTGCCCTTAATATCCTATCCTTTTATCTCATAATTAGATAACATTCAGGGTAAAACTTAAATGTAAATCCTAAGGGCCTCATGTCCTGGACCATAAGGCTTTGAAACAGACCAGTGTCTGAGTAGGCAGTTCTCTCTCTCTGGACTATACTTCTCAGATGACTTTGGGGCAAACAGTCCCATAGTTCAATCACTCACAGAGACTAGAAGAGAAACTCCCAGCAATTTTTGGAGTTTACTTGTGGTTACAACCTGCCTCATTTGGGTAGATGGACCAAAGTCCCTTATGCCTATAATCCTATCCATAGACATTACCCTAGACAAGAATGGAGCCCTTGACCTCAGTTCCTTTCTGAGATCACTGAGTTAAGCAACACCAGACAGAGATTCCTTCTCTGTATTATTTGAATACAGTGCTGGACCTAAAATCAAGAAGAAAGGAGTTCAAATCCATCTTCAGATGTTTCTTAACTCTGTGACCTTAAGCAAGTCATTCAATCTCTGTCTGCCTCAATTTCCTCACCTGTGAAGTGGAGATAATAGCATATGCTTCCTAGCATTATGATGAGGATAGAAAAAAAGATATTTGCCCTCAATATACAAACTTTTCAAACTTTAAAATATCATATACACGCTAGCCATTATTATTTCTAGTGCTTGTAGACTGACTTGCTAGACTAGCTTTCAAGGCTATTCTCTACCTAGCTAAAAAGTCAGTGCTCTTTATTACTTGCCCCTTAATGCCATGGGACCTGGAACAATTAACAACTGCTCCATCTAATGGTACTTTTTCCCTGAAGACACACAAAAGATGAACACAAGATCTATTTATAAACCCCCAAAGTAATGAAAATCACCAACATAATTCTGCCCATGACTTAGACCAATAGCCCTGCAACCAAGACATAATTGTCTGTCCTGAGATTGCTATAGACAGGGAAGCATTTTACAGCCATGATCCTTATGGGGCCCTTAGGAACCTCTCTCTTCCTCCCCCACAGAATGCACCCACCAGTCATGTTATTAGCATACTTTTTCCTTTCACTCATTAACCCCAAGCAAAAGGCACCAAGTGCCTACTAAGGGCAATCAGGCTCATCAATCCCTACATGCAGGGCCAAGAACAGTTCTTAATCTTTTTTTGTTTCATGAATCCCTTCAGCAGTCTAGGCAAGCTTATAGATCTCTCCCCAGAATAACACTTTTAATTATTAAAAGAAATGCTAAATGTCAGAGGTGAATGAAAATAAGCATTTATTTTCCCCATCCAAGTTCATAGACTCCTTGCAATCTAACTCTTAATACTTTGGGAGCTCATGGGTCCCAAGTTAAGAAGTCCTGGTCTAGGGGCAGGTAAAATGTCTGTGTTATTTGTTTGCTTTTTTCTGTGTGAGGAGATAGCTAGGCAGGAAGTAAGCTGCCCTTCACCTCAGCAGAAAATATATGACTGTTTATATATTGAGCACAGCAAGTATCTGTCATAGCACTCCAAGAAGCCCTGCCTGTGACCAATTTATCCATTTCCCTTTAGCTTGGCATGTAGATATGTTGAGATATAGAAATAAATATGTTGTAAATCCACCTTCTCCAAATATCACACATATAGGGAATGCAGGGAAAAGGAAACAGCAGGATTATGAATTGATAGGTAGAGAGATGGAGACAGAGAGATAGGTACAGGTCCTGTATTTCACAATGACACGTTAAAGTTCTTGTAGAGTGATGAAATGCGGTAAAGGTACCATCAATATCCAAATAAATGTTTATTCTGAAAATGATGGCCTGGACTTTGCTCCACATATTTCTTTCAGCAGGGCCTTTTCTGGTTTATTTCCTCTCACTCCCTGCTCTTTGCTATCCTGTGTTAGTGCCCTCAGTTTTCTGTCTGAATCTCCGGAATAAGAAATGGACTCTTTGCTTCCCTACTGTGGTTCCCATGTTCACAATGTTATATATTTGGGGAATGGATACTCATCCTCTTCAGTCCATCTCCAATAGCACATCCACTGTGTGGCCCACCCTAATGGCCCTGGTTTGTGATGCATCTCCTTTTGGATCATGTTTATCATTGTTCTACATGTCTCTAAGATGCACAATTTTTTTTAAAAATCTGAATCTATAATTTCATCCATGTAGGGCATTCCATGTATGGAAACTCCCTTTACTGATATAGACCAACAGCTTCTCTGCATCTTATAGCCTAGTTGCCTAGAGTACTAAGAGGTTATTTCTTCTCAATGTATATTCTTCTCAAATTATATATCAGAGGCAAGATTTAAACTCAGAACTTCCATACTTGAAGGCCAATTTCTATTTATTAACCTATGTAAGATTTCAAATAAAATATTATGGGCAATATTTTTTCTGTAATATGCTATAAGGCAGGAACCATCCAGTATTAAATATCCCATCATACTCAGTGCCTGGCATCATTTAGGTTTAGGATCTAGGGCTGGAAGTGACCTTGGTCCAATCCACTCATTTTAGAGGTGAGTAAACTAAGGCCTGTGGACATCATCCTGCATATAGAAGGTATTTAACTAAATATTGGGGGGATTTTTCCTAAGTTGTATCATAAGTGCTCTATAAAGGAACTTCAAGATCACAATTTTTTCATTTTGAAGAGCCCTTGTCCTGAGAATATTTTTTGCATAGCAGTCTAGAAGATCAATTCACCTACCTTTAACAATAAGAGGATGATTTTTACATGCAATTGTGGAAAATATAAATTACTAAATTTTTTTAAAAAGCAATAAGAGAATGGGGCAGTTTAAGTAAGGGTTGAACTCACCATCACAGATAACCAACACCCCAGAAAAGAAAATATATAAATTGTTGGAACATAGAATTACATTTGCCCACACAAGCTGCATCAGACACTGAACACACGAAGGAAATTCGGCAACTTGAGATGCACTTTTCCCTTTTCAAGATTCTAGGAGAAGCACTTCCTCACTCCCATGGATGCTCCTAAGTTGTATCTTCATAACTCAAGTGTTATCTGAATGCAAGGAAGTTTTAATTGAGTTGCCCAAAAGAAATCAAGGAAGGAAGAAATCAATATTGGTTGTAGTCTTCAAGGAAGGCTTGATGAAGGGGATTTCATTTTGAATCCAAATCTACAATTTCATAGTTGTAAAGAATTCCCAAAGAGGAAACTCCTATCAATGTGGATTGGCACCAATTTTGCAACTTAGAGAGTTGCCCCGGGGACACTGAGAGTTAAGTGACTTGCCCAGGATGATACTGTAGCTGAAGGTTACATGGGGTCTTAAGGTTTACAAAGTACTTTATATACATTGTTGTATTTGCTATTTATACCAACACTGGGGGATAAGTACTGAGAATGTTGTTGTCTCCTTTTTTACAAATGAAGAAACAGGTTCAGAGAGATCCAAGTGACTTTCCTGTGGTCACACAGCTAGTGTTAGAGGCAGGACTCTGGACTCAAAATCCAGTTCTCGGAACTCTGAAGTCAATATTCTTTCCCACTATACCATAGTCCTTAAGATTGGATTTAAATTGGGCATTTGAAGAGTAGAAATACAGTGTATTTTGTAAAATACAGTTTTAAAGTTCATTGTAAAACTGTGTATTCTTAATAGCTGTCATTCTCTGAAAATACTGAGTGAACCCCTGCTACAACAAATAAGAGTGTGCAATTCATGTATATTTGTGAAACTCAATAACAACCATCTCTTACAGAAAGGCAAGAATGACTGTAATAAGCTTAGGAGAGGTCAGTTTAAATAAACTGACTACTGCAGCAGTAAGAGTGTTGTAAATATGACCTTCCTTATTGAATTTATTAATAATCATTGTTAATAGCTATTCACTTTTTACTGGCTTGACTTTAGTGTGTGTGGAGACTAATTCACTTCAACAAGGATTTTATTGGGTACCTCTAATGTCCAATACCATCCTAGGTACTTTAGGTAAAGACAGGAGCTGGATCTGATCCCTCACTTCCAGAAAAATATACTTATACTGACTGTCCTAGAGAAGACGACTTACATGAAACTTCTAAGTAACAAATACAGACAAATATATTAAAACTACAAAATGAGTTACTGAAAGAAAGAAGAGATGAGTGTAAAATAATGGCAAAAGATATTTCTGTAATGCTCTCAAGTTTTCAAAGTCAAATATTTTGACATTTAATCCCTAGGAGGTAAGTGTTACAGGTTTTTATTATACTCTTTTGACAGATGAAGAAAATGAGTCCCAGAGACATTAAGTGACTCACCAAGTACAGCAATTCATAATTTACAATCTTAGAAAACTGCATAGAGCACTGAGAAGTTAAGTGAGTTGTCCATGGTCACACAGCCAGTATATATCAGAAGCAGGACTCCAAGGCCAGTTCTTTAACAACAATTCCGTTTTGTCTCACAGCAAGTGAAAGGCAGTATATCCGGAATCAGAAAACTTGGGTTCAAATGTCACTGCACTACTTAATACCTACACAACAGACCTCATCTTTGGATATATGCAAAGCTCTTTTCCTTAGACCTTCTGGCTACATGTGATTTGGCACTGAATGGTTTTTGTACTATGAGGTAGCAAAGTGGTCCCTTTATTGGAAGCTGAGCAGGACAATCTGATGATGAAGTAGATAATTTAAAGAGTTGGTCTTCTTCCAGCTGTGAACAATTTTCATCCAGTTCTGATTAGGGGTGGGAGAAAGTAGCTTGAATTATCCCTCACCCCATCTATCACCTAGCCATCAAAAACATATGTTTTGATAGAAAAACCCAACCTTGGGTTTGAGGCCACTTCTCTTATCTTTGTTCTTTCATGATGTTGGATAAATGAGTATCTCCCTCACAGGAGATATGTCCATGCCTAGAGAAAATGTTTTGAGTTTTAGAGGCACAGAGGTCCTCGGTCTTTTTTAGCCAGATCTGTATGGTACCAAGGGAAGAGTACTGAAAATTACTCCATCCCTCTTAAAGAAGAAAACAGTGAACAAAAATATGCATCTATGTCTGTCCCATTTGCCAAAAAACACATGTACTAGGAGTTATTTGGACAGTTCATCACCAAGACAAAATGTGAAATGCCTATTTGTTAGATCTATAGACCACCTTATGTACTGATAAAGTTTCAGTATAAGCATCACAAGAGAATTATTATTGCTGCTATTCATCCTTCATTTTCAAAAAGGACCAATGATATCACAGGGTGATGTCTTGAGTTGATGGTGAATTGGATTTAAGTGAGGCAGATTTACACAAAGTTATCATCCTTACTCTCTCTTCCAGAGACACCCAATGGCAATGCCTGGGATGCAGTGGATGACCTTGGCATCTTCAACGTCTGACCAAGCTCTAAGCATTCCACAGTGCCTGCTTCAGCTGCCTTCATGGCCTTTGAAACAAATTGTTCTCATCTGTGCATTCCATGCATTCTCATCTTCACATGCTGGGGTAAACAATCCCCTACCTCACTTCACCTATGATTTGAGGCCTATCACTTACCCTCAGCCTGGTTTAGCCTGTCTATGGAGATATTTTTACCAGAGTGTGACTGTTGCTCATGCTACAGTTTCTTGGAGTCACAAGTGAGAATGAGGTGCCAGCTGTAGACACCAAATGAGGATGAACAATCCTGAAAAGAGTGACTTTCTGTCTGTCAATGTGTGTTGCTGGACTTTTAGGTCATTTAGACTTTCTTTTGTATGTAGGAAGTAAATGTCTGTTCCATACCTGATTTATATTGGAAATTGAGTTCTTTTCTACTTCCTCTTTGGGGTATAGAAACTTAAGTAAAAAACCCTAAGCTTATAAGTAAAAATCTGTTCCAAAGTATTGGGATGGTATATATAATGAGTCATGGAATATGAGAAAAGGAAACTTAACCCCAATCATTAGAGACCACACTCCCCAGGACCTATCTGATCAGTACTACATACATGGGTCCAGAGCACAGAGGTTCTTTTAGGGAGAGAAGACCACTACAGAGGCCCAGACTTTTGAGACCAGATGTAGCCTTTACTTTTAGGACAAGATCATCATTATATCACAAAATATGATTTTGAATGTCATCAACTCCAGTTTCTTCAACAAACCCTCAAATGGCACAGTTTTCAAACCAACCAGTGTCCTATTTCCCTCTTCTATACATGCTATCTCTCTTTTAAAAAATGTAGAATCCAGAACGGAACACAATACCCCAAATGTTGACCAGAATGCTTTATTAGTACAGAGTATAATGGAACTCTGATTTACCTTTGTTCTGAAAACTACACTGAGATTAAAACAGACTAAGATGGCATTATCCTTTCTAGCTATCAAGCCCCCATTGTTTAATATCAATATACATCTATTAAGTGGATATCATGAGCCAGGCAATGTGCTAAGCACTGGGGATACATAGAAAGAGTCAACACTGATGCCATGTCTACAGTTTTTCCACCTTCATAGGACCTGCTAGAACTGGGTTTGATTCCACCTAACTCTGCTATCATTCAGGCTTCGCTGTTTCATCTTGTCCACAAAAAGAGCATTAAAGATTTTGCCAAGTTCCTGCCACAAATAGTGATCTACTTTGTGGTCTTATGTGAGATAAAAACCCCGTCAACAAAAGGAAATGAGATTAGGTTTATATGATTTTGTGTCTCCATTCCTGTGGGTTCTGTCCATGGTATTGAACTCACAGAGGATAAATCCTTCCTGAAACAGTGAGGGGAACCTTCAACTAGTCTTTTCTATATCTGAGTGGCAGAAATAAACTAGCCAAGAGACCCAACTTAGTTGCTATCACCTGAGAAGCTGTAGTGAAGATGGATCACTCTCTGGCTCAGCTGAATAAGCACAAAGAAGTATCTCTTCTGAGACATTTTCTCTGTCAGATACTGTTTTTCTGTGTTCACAAAGTATCTCTTTAATGATCAGTTCCAGAAATTGGGATAAATAAATGTGTACTAGGTGTATAGCTATGTGGTGCTGTGTAAAGGTTAACAATATTGGTAGAGTTTTCTCACCTGGGAGATTATTGCCCCCCATGCCAATGAAATCATAAGGTCAATCCTTATCCCTGTGCCTTATATTTATCAGGAGATAAATTTGAATTTACAGACTTGAATTTCTAGCCAATGATTTGCTTGACAAAATTTTCACATTAAAGATAACTTTGAGTCCAAAACACATAACCTAGGACAGAGAAAAATCAAAAATATGTTACTGTTATTCAGTATTAAGAAATAATATATTTATATTTAGTGAAACAATATAGCAGTCCTTCACTAATAACACGTGTGAATTGTTGGTGCCTGTATAGTAAAATTCAGTATGCACATAAGCATGGCTAGCTATGTCCTCTCCAAATTTTACCAGGATATAATCTGAACAAGGAAGTCTTATTTTATGGTTTAACATTTTCTTGAGACAGCCTCATATTATGAACTAAAAATGGTCCCACATGTAATCAAAAAGTCAGGAAAATGAGATTCGATGAGAAAAGATATGGAAATAAATGTTACGACAAGTAAAATCTCGGTAGAGCTTCTACAGATATTTATTTGATCATCACACTGACGATCACAAGTATGATAACTCCTAATAACCAACTCTAATAATGTGATAATAACAAAGTGATTTTACCTGACTCAGGGCTTTGGCCCAATCTACTTCTGAAACTCCAAAAGGCAAGATTAGTGAGGACTCTTCATCTGTCCCCAGTGCACACATAAAAAAAAAAGATTTAAGACCTGCAAGTTCATTCTCTTGAACAGAAAGCACAGAGAGCCAGCAATCTGCATCAAGGGAACACAAGGATGAAACTTGACACTATCATCAGGTAGCTATGTGTCCCAATTCTAAAGCTAGGTGGAAAGATGGGTTCTACCTACATCAATTAGTGTAATCACAGAAGTCTTTGAACCTTTGATTGAATTAATCAATTAAGAGTGTAAGCTTGGTATGAATAAGTCTTTAATCAATTTGAGGAGGTTATAAAATTTCGATCATTGGAGGAAAGGTAGCCGATGGCATGCAAGAAGAATTTTGTAATTGGCTGAAAAGATCAAGTCGTACTTTTTGGGCTAAATAAAAAAATAGCAAGTCAGTTCCGAATTTACTAATCAAGTGGTGCACCATGCAAGGAGTGAATTAATGTAGTGGTGAAAAAGTTCCACTTTGGAAGATTCTATTTTCACAAGTTAGAGTCAAGAACCTTAGTGTGAAATCATTCTTGGCAGAGGTGGGGTGAGGCTTGAACTGAGAGGAGAGTTTCTTTCCTCCTTATCACCAATGGCCATATTATTGAAAATACAAGAGCAGGCAGTCAGAGAAACTGGGCCAGTAGAAGATATCCAGCCAAGAGCCATAATCAGCTGAGGATAGGAAGCTTCGGGGAATGTGGTCCATTGTGGCAGAAAGAAACTGAATTCTTCAAAGGCACTTGGCCTTGGAGGTCACCAGACAACTATAACTAAGGTGAACTTGGAAAAGATTCTATAAAGGAAATAAAAGACTTCCAGTAACTGAGAGTTAGCTTACCCTTTGCTACATGTATTCTCTACAAATGTGCTTCAATAGTTTTGTTGTACTTGAGCTTGTACTCCCTCCCCCAGACCTAAGTATATTCGTTGGTCAGTAGTTTCATGGTCACCATCAGTAATAGACTCATAGTGGGGTCCTTTACCCCTTGTTTGTAATTAAAACCAAGGGAATTGTTAGCAACTTATTGGAGAGAGACATCTGCCCCACCTTCATATTCCCCTTTCCTTATCGAATGGTTCTATGCTAAGGAAGGAAGCATATTCAAGAACTCCATGCAACCTTTTGCTACTGACGTATAATTAGTCCTATAGGAAACTCAAGCAGGGTATGGGGCCTGAGGGGAGAGATGGAGAAAAAACTAAGGTCCATTTTCTTTTCAGTGTTTTTACTAGTACCGATTCATGGCTGAGAAGAAACAATGTGAAGTAATAGCCAAGAGAAAAATCATATGATTATCAGACAAGGAGATGAGAAATGTGTAATTCTTTTTGCTAAACTAGGAGATAGGAACCTCAGTATTGTATTAAAAGAGACAATGAGCTCAAGTGAATTTAAGGTGGAACCTGAAGGAGGAAAAGAATCTGTTGAAAGAAATCACTACTGTAACGCCAACCTCTGCAAGACTCATTATGCTCACAGATGGTGTTTGATCACACTGCTTGTTAGCTCTGTCACTTGTTTGTTAATATTTGCATTTACTCTATGGTCCCCTGCAGCTTGCTCTGTGTTTCCAGAATCATCAAGAAGGCCTACCACCCTGATGATTAGTTTCATCCTACCGATAGGCATTCAACTATTGAGTGGGAAGACAGCAAGAAAGCCTAAGTATAATTTCAGGTATATTTTTCCTTCCTTGCTTCCATTAGGGCATCTTTCAACTGAACTACACTATGTCAGGAAAAATCATCTGGTATCTGTTGTCAAAAGGACCATGATGGAAACTGAGCATGCAAATAAGCTTAAACCTATAAGAAGCTAAGTAACTACAGATGGAGAAGTGGACAGGTGGCTGGATCTAGAGTCAGAAAAACTTGAATTCAAATCTGACTTCAGACACTTACTAGCTGTATGACCCTGAGTATTTACTAAACCTCCATCTGCCTCAGTTTCCTCAACTGTAACATGAGCATAATAACCACACCTACTTCCCAGGGTAGGTGATAATATTGGTAAAGCACATAGAATAATGTATAAACACATGATAGTTGTTTTAAAAAAAATACCTGTTCCCTAAACCATGATACACTGACAAGACCATTAGATTTAGAATCAGAATTCCTAACCCTGTAACTTACTAGCTTTGTAACCTTGGACAAATGTCTGCAAATCACTGCGTTTCAGGTCTTTTAACTATAAAATGGAGTTTCAGGGGAAGGAGAGAAGAAAGGTCTATGAACTAGATCCAAGGACCCCTTTGGCAGTCTGGTAAAGCCTATAGATACCTTTTCAGAATCATGTTTTTAAATGCAAATAAAAAAAATGCCTAGGATTACAAAAACACCAGTGCTATTGAAATAGATATCAAAATATTTTTAAAAACAAGTTCACAGACCCCAGTTGAAAAACCTGTGCAAGTCTAGGATCTTTGCTAACTCTAAATATTAAGATCCATAAATCTTGGTTGGACTATACAGTGTTTGGGGTCCCTTCCAACTCAAAATTCATAATCTCCATTCTTCTCTTCTGCACACAAGGAAACCCCTGTCACCAGCCTACCCAGACAGAGCTTTGCAGATGGGTAGAAACCAGTGTCAGCCACAAAATGAAATTAGATTTTAGCACTAAAAGAGACCTTAACATTATTTAGTATAGTCCCCTCATTTCACAGATGAGGAAACTAGAGTCCAAAGAGATGGGTTTACCTGCTTAAGATTGTCCCAAAAGCTAGCTAGAACACAAGGAGCTGGTGAGGGCTAGAAGAAGGGGTACAGACAGGACCTGTGATACCCTAGAACTCTAAGAGGAGTGAATTCTCTTTACCAATGCAATTTATAGCTTTGGAGAGTTGCCTAGAGCACTGAGAAGTAACTTGTCTGGAGTCACATAGGGAGTATGCATCAATGGCAGGACTTGAATTCAAGTTTTCCCGAGTTCAAAGCCAGCTCTCTCATCACTATATCAAACCATCTTCGGCAAGTGGAAGGGGATCTCCCAACCTTCAATGGTATAGGTGAAATAATATTTGAATTGTAAGTAGCAGAGAATTGGAGTTAAATGCTAGTATTAATTCTTGCCCTCTGTGAACCTCCATTTCCTCCACTATAAAATGGCTATAATAATGTCTGCATGACCAACTTTACAGAGGTGTTGTGAGGAAAATGGAAGTGCCTTATAAACTCTCAAGCACTATATGAGAATCATACAGTTGTTCCCACTGCATCATACTACTTGGAATGGTTTCAGCCAGGTCCCCACAGACTGCACAAACTCATCAGTAGAACCATTTAGAGCTGCAGCAACAGCAGGTGGATGTGACTGGTTATGTATTTAAAAAGGAGGCAGAAAGTTCCCAATGACACAAAAGTTCTTCCCTTATAATTTTTCCCCATCGCCACAGGACATGTCTAGGACATAAATCTCAATCTCTCTTCTCTCAAGTTAGAAACTAACATTCAAATAAATACCAAAAAAAGAGACAGTCCTTTTAAGATTCAGCGATGATTCCCCAATCCTCACCCTTGGCCCTGAAAACCTACTAGAAAACAGACTCTTCTTTGCATAGTAAACCCAATTTTTAAGCCTGACACCTCCCCAGATATGAGCTGTATCTTAATTTAGCAACACATCTGCTGGAGAGAGGGGGAGTTATTCAGTGGAGAATAGAGGGCAGGAGATATTTTTTTTTTCCAGTTTAGGCTTCCAGTATTTGGCAGTGGGGGAAGGTTAGATCCTACTGACAGGTCCAAATACTAGAAGACACCTTTTTCACCTGTGGGAGAAAAGGATTAGGAAGTGATTAGTGCAATAACTATGGTATGGAACATTACCCTAGAGAAATAGACTTTAAAGGATGTCAAGCATCCTGTCTTTCCTGATGGGTGCCTTGGCTAATAAGGCCACTCATGTGGGAAGGTTAGCTCCTTATTTTGTGCCTGACACTTCAGAGTGTTGTGGAAAATGGAACTGACTGGTTCTAGTTTAACATACTCAATTACCTAGGGAAGGAAATGATATGAGTGATGGCCCAGGCAAATGAGTAAGATGACAGACAAAATCGGACAGATGCAGAAACACAGTCAGAAATAGAAAGGACCTCAGAATTCCTATAGATCCATCTATAATAATGACATCTAGCATTTATGGTATTTTAGGGTTTCCAAAGTACTTTAGAAATTCTATCTCATTTTATCTTCATCACAACCCTAGAAGGTGAGTGTTATTGTTAGTCCCATTTCACAGATAAAGAAGTTAAGGAAATCAGGGTAAGTGACTCGCATTTAATAAGTGTCCAGTACTCTATCCATTGTGCGAGCTGCCTACATGAGCAGAAATTCCTCCTTAACTTGTAAAAGAAGTCACTTCATTACTGTGCTCTATAGTTTTTTGTCTATAAAGCCCTGTAATTGCACCTACCTTCCAAGCTCATAGTAAGGCTTAAACAAGATAAATTGCTTTGTGACCTTTAAAGCCTTATAAGAAACTTACTTATCTCATTGATCTATATAAAATTTTATCTTATTAAATTTGATCAATAATTTTAATCAGGATAATTTTGAATCTTGATTCTCACAATATTAGCTGTCCCTCCCAGCTTTGTGTTCTTCCCTATCCAAATATCTGGAACTCCAAGTACACCTAGCTCCATTAGACTTGTAACTAGCTGAGAGTTATGGGATAAGTAGGCATTCCCATCCCTGATCTGAATCCCTGATCTGGGAAAGCCTATAACATGAACGTATAGGTAGGATCAGACTCTCTCACGAGAGGTGGCATGGGGAAATGGATTCAACACTTACTTAATGCTAAAAGGACCTGGGCTCAAGTACTGCCTCAAACACTTACTGGTTGGCTCCTTTAGGGAAATCACAACCTCTGTAAGCCATTTTTCTCCACCTATAAAATGAGGCTATCAGTAGCAAATATTTTATAGGATTATTGTGGGGCTGAAATGCAATAATGGATATTATAAATAATATAACATTAATATATATTAATATAATATATAATATAATTAATATAATATAACATTAATATAATATAATTAATATAATAATAAAATATAAATATATGAGAAATGTATATCATAAAACACTTAGAAAATCTTAAAGGATGAAATAAAGTGAGCTAGCAGTAGAAGTCACAAGAATTAAACTGTAAGATCTAACACTGATATAGTGCTTTAAGATTTGCAAGATGTTTTACAAATATTTTAAGCTATAAACTCTGGGAGGTTGATGCTCTCATTCTACTCATTTTAAAGAAGCCACTTTTCTTTTCTAGAGCAGTTCTAGAGTTGTAAGAACCATCTTTGTAAAGTGCTAGAGGCTGGCACATAGTAGGTACTTAATTAAGTCCTTGTTCCCCTTCCTTCCCTTCTTTCAGAGAGGAAGGCCCATGAGGTTGCTTTTGAGTACTAGAGGCTTAGGGTGTCCTGAAATGGATAGGAAAAGGAGGGAAGAGTATAGGCAACCTTTACTTGTTGCTGTTGAGTCATTTTTTAGATCAAGTCCAACTCTTCATGACCCCACGTGGGGTTTTCTCGGCAAAGATACTGGAGTAGTTTGGCATTTCCTTCTCCAGCTCATTTTAGAGATAAGAAAACTAGGCAAACAGTATTAAGTGATATGGTCAGGGTCACACAGCTAGCAAGTATCTGAGGCTGGATTTGAACCCACAAAGATGGATCTTCCTGATTCTAGGTCAGGTAAGTTCTCCACTGCACCACCTAGCC
>JAQQSK010005177.1:0-20510 GCA_028658325.1 Potorous gilbertii
GTGTGTGTGTGTGTGTGTGTGTGTGTGTGTGTGTGTGTGTGTCCTTTATCCAATTGTTAACTCATTTGACATGATTTTTTCTTGCATAAATCTCATTTCTCTTCTCAAATTTTCCTCTACCTATCTTACTTGATTTTCCAAATTCATTTCGAGCTCTTCCTTGGCCTGAGATCAATTCATGTTTTGTCTTAGAGGCTTTGGATGTATGAGCTTTAACTTTGTTATCTTCTTTGGAGTGTATGTTTTGATATTTTTTGTTACTGTAGTAACTTTCTATAGTCAGAATTTTGTTTCTTCTGTGTGCCCATTTCCCAGCCTATTACTTGACTTTTAACTATTTGTTAAAGTTAAATTCTGCTTCCAATTTGGAGGGCACCCTGTCCCAAGTTTTAGGTTTGTGAAGTTGTTTTCAGAGATACTTCTAAAGACCTCAAGTTTTCAGTTCTTCCAAGGTGGCATGATCCATGGGGAGTTACATTTACTCCTCTCCTGACCTGAATTCTGGTCTGTGAGTGACCACAGGCATTTTTTTTTCTGTCCTGTGTGTGGAGAGTCCCCACTCCACTGTGGCCACAGGCTCTAGTGCTTTAGTTCTCCTCACCCTAGAACTGCCACCTAGAAATGTGACCCTGATTTGAGTGTGGGCAATGCAATAAAATCCTGCTTCAGTGCTCTCCTGTAATTTCCTTCTTACCAGTTGTCTTGTCCCCTGACCTTTTGTGGTCTGAGAACTCCAGAAGTAGGTGCTGCAGCTGCTGATTCAGTGGTTCTCAAGGTCTTCTGGTTTTCTGGAGGCAGAATTGTTCTGTGCAGTTGGATTATGCTCCATTCTCACCCAGGTGTGACAGACCTTTCCTGCTGACCTTCCCAGTTGTCCTGGACTGGAAAATTACTTCACTCTGCCTTTTTGTGGGTTCTGCAACTCTAGAATCCACAACTTCTAGAGTTATTTTTAGAGTTTATGTTTATAGTTATTATTTAAAAAAGGGGTTTGGGGAGAGCTCAAGTGAAACCCTGCCTTTCCTCTGCCATCTTGGCTCTTCCTTTCCTGCTCTGGCTATTTGTAAACTCATTGCTTCCCACCTTCCCCTGGGAAGATTTTGGCAGAGCAAGGACTTCAGTGTGAGTTTGGGTAAATGAATTAATGCTGAATTACTTTGCCAAGGAATTCCTTGTTTCTACTGATCTGCCCCATGTTGCTAGTGGGTGTTTATTTCCAGGCCAGCAAGTCAAGCTCTGGTCCCTAGGTGCTTTGCCTCGTTCTTTACGTTCATGGGATAGTGAAGCTCTGCAGTGGGAGCCTGCTCTTCAAGAGTGGAGGATAGATATGAGATTGCTCTGAGTCAGCCAGGGCCAGGGCAGTGAATGTGTTAAACTTCATGGTCTCTGAGAAATTAAAGGTTTTAAGATTCTCTAATTCTTTCCTGTGTAATATTAAGCAATTTAGGCCTCTAATTTCTGAACTGTATTGTTCTGACATTTTTACGTTGGTCTGAAATAATATGCTCCTGAATGATAATATGCTTCTATAATATTATTGATGGTAGATATCTTTGACAGAAGGAAAAACAGAAATTGACTTGCACTGAAAAATATTCTATACAATTACTATGTTTTATACATATATATCTCATATCTATATATATATCTGATATATATATGAGATATATATCTCATATATATATACATATATATCTCAATCTCTCTGTATGTATATGTGTATATACATACACACATGTAGAGATTAGTATGTGTATGTATATATATGTATATATAAACATATATGTATATATATGCATAACATTGCTTTTAAAATTTTCTTTCAATTCAAATAAAGATATTTCTTTTTTTGTCAATGCATAATAATTTGTTGTTTAAAATACTATACAAAGTCTAGCCTTGAAGTGAGGAACACCTGTTTTCCAATCCCCTCTTACTCTTACAATCTGGATAAATCTATACACATGATCTCCCTCATGAACTATGATTTTAGTTCATTGAGGGAATTTCTATATCAAGTGTTGGCCAAAGTATCCAAATCTCAGATGCTTTGTGTATTTTTACATTGTAACGAGGGATTAAGATCCATAACAATAACAATAAATGAAATTAAGAACCCTAATATGACTGAGAAATAGATTTAAATTCAGAAGTCACCTGAAGAACAATGCTAAAGGGGTATGGGAGAAGGGAGGCTGTAGCACATGATGAAGGTGCAAATTTTCAGACATAAGTTGTATAAAGGATTTTCTCTGGTAAATGTACAACTGGAAAAAAATGTACAACTTGAGTGTAAGAGGCAACTGATAGATAGGCTCCACTGGTAGTGAGACAACATGAAGATAACATGAAATATTGCCTAAGAATGCTGAATAGGTGTTCTTTTGGAAGGACATAAATGAGTTACGTAGGACGGGCAGGGATCAATGAGTTGTGACCTGTATAGTAGAAGGAATAGTAGCCTTGAAAGGAGACATACCCATTAGAGGAAGGGGTTAAGGGAGAGAAGGAAATAAGCTTTTCTTAAGTGTTTTCTAAGTTCCAGGAAGTGTGCTAGTTCCTTTTCAAATGATATGTCATTTGATACTCACCACAATCCTGGGAATAAAGTTATTTTCTTTCTTCCCTCTTTCCTTCCTTCCTTCTTCCCGTCCTTCCTTCTTCCTTTCTTTCTTTCTTTCTTTCTTTCTTTCTTTCTTTCTTTCTTTCTTTCTTTCTTTCTTTCTTTCTTTCTCTTTCTTTCTTTCTTTCTTTCTTTCTTTCTTTCTTTCTTTCTTTCTTTCTTTCTTTCTTTCTCTTTCCTTTTTTCTTTCTGTTGAGGAAACTGAGATGTACAGAATGCCTTACAGTCATTCAGTTAATGAGACTGAGAATGGAAATAAGATTTCCTTGACTTCAGGTCAAGTTCTCTACCTACTGCACTATTTAGCTGCATTTATATCAGCATATAGAATAGCTAGGTGGCACAGTGGAGTATCAGACCTGGAGTTAAGAAGACCATATGGTTCAAATGTGACATCATATAATTACTAGCTATATAACTATGGGCAAGTCAATCCTGTTTGCTTCAGTTTTCTCATCTTTAAAAAGAACTAGGGAAGGAAATGACAAACCACTCTAGTATCTTTACCAAGAAAAACCCCAAAAGGGGTCAAAACAAATCACACACAATTGAAATGCCTGAACAGCAACATGTCAGCATAAGGCTCATTTCCCTAATATCTACTGAGCATATTGTTAAATGGGACTGTTTTGGTAAACATTGGTTCTTACAAATGTGCTTCTGCAATATGGAACCAGTAAGAGAACTATTGGTTGGGACCCCAATCCAGGAAACTCATTAGTGGGATTGAGAGATCTTCTGCTGTGCTCACAGGCTTGACCTTATTCATAGACAGAGAGTATTTGGATTCTTGGCTAATAAAATCTATTCCATCTTTCCTAAACTATCTCCCACCACTGTGCAGCGCTTTCCCATGGCTGAAGCATGAGGGAATATGCCATTTCTATCGGTCCTTCGTTGCTGTTATTATAAGAAGTCCTTTCAAAAATATATTCATATAAGTAAGATTTATAATATTTTATAGATGGAAAACACATTAGAGACCATTTTGTTTAAAGCTCTTGTTTTATGAATAAACAATAGCAACAACTGAGTCACTAAGTGAAGGACTTAACCATGCTTTTCCAAGGTAGTATCTATAGGGCCCGGATGACCATTACATTCTCTTGACTCCCACCCTATGTTCTTTGTCACATATTTTGTGACTCCTTGCTGGAAGGGATTGAATCATAACCTTCAAATTATTAATAAAATCTAAGTGTATTTACTAGATGAATGACAGAGAATGGGATGCAGAGAGAAGGGTATGCAGATCCTTTATGTTTCAATGGAAGGAGAGAGGGAAGGTAGATTCACAAGTCAGGACCATGACCAGGGGACTTCACAACAACCAGTGGACGTCATGAAAGCTTGGAGTGTCTGGGGAGGAGGATTGAGAAATAAGAAAATAACTTCATTTATTTCAAAGTTTAACAAGTTTCATCCAAGACATTCACACTGTCTCCCTCCTTCCTCCTTTGTTCTTTATCTTTATTCTTTTTCTACTTTGCTATGGTTTCCCCCTTCCTCCTTGTTCTTTTCCTCACATTTCCTCTCTTTCCCCTTCTTCTCCTTCCCACTCCTTCAATCTTCCCCCCCTTCTCTTTTTTCCTTTCATTCCTTTGTTGCCTTCCACACTTTCCAATGACCTCTCCTATCCCTTCATCTCTCCTCCCTCCCTCTTTCTCTCCTCTCTAATCTTTCAATCACTCTCGTTCCTTCCCTCCCTCCTTTCTACCTCTTTCCTTTCTCTTCTTCCTACTTGCTTGTTCTTGCCTCTCCTTTTCATCTGGCTCCTTTGTTTGCATGTCAGACATCTCCAGGGACACATGGAAGCTGGAACAGGAACTAAAACCAGCCTCAGAGTATTTCTTGAACACAGTTCTTGAAGCAATTTCACATATCACTTTGATTCTTTGTTTCTCTAGTTACCATGGAGAGCACTCTTAAATCCCTGTCTCAGCTTACATGATGCTTCCTCTGCTTTTTTTTTGGTTCATGTCAATGTAGTTGTCTGCAGTTCAAGGTCTTTGAATTTTAGAATAACTTCTGTTTGGATTAACTCCTTATTCCAAGTAAAGAGTGATGAGGAAATCTTTTGTGTGAGAAGTCTTTAAGTGAAAGACTCCTTTGTTTTGTGTAATGATTATTGTACCTAGAAGTTTGCAAACAATTCTAAAATTCCTTTAAAAAACACTTTTTTTTGTTATTTTATAAATAATGAAGAGAATCCTTTGTGCCAGTGTCTAGAATATCTCCATTGCAAGATAATACACTCAGGAAGCTTAGATAGTTATAATGGATCATTGGAATTTGCCAGAGAATAAGGGTCACAAAATGAGGCAAATTCATATATCAATTTCTGAGGATCATGCTGTTCTGTACAAACTCTAGAGGAGAGAAAAACATTCTGATACCTATAATGCAAATTGCAAAGGGAGAAATGAAAATGAAACTTTGTCTTCAGGAGGAAAAATAATTTTCTGCTGAGAAATTATTGCAGACTTCATAGGTGAAGGGGTAGTTCATCAGACCTTCTAGTAGGAAAATATTCTCTTTTTTGTCTCCAGTTGTTTCTTGACTCCCATAATCAGTTGGAGGTTTGTTTGGTTGTAACTCCACCTAACATTTAAGATGTAGGCATCAAGATGTTTGAAGGAATGGGCTATCCTCAATAAAGCATCAACCAAGGAACTTCCAGGAAGAGAAATCATGGGAACTTTTCTTTTTATAAATGCCTTTCAAATTGATATCTGTTTTTTTGTAACTTTAGTTACCCTGTTTTATGGGAAGCATTTCAATACAGGGCAGCTCACTATCTATCAGGGATACTGCAGACAAGGATTCCTGAAATTTTCTGAGATGATTTCTCAGATTCCTTCCAGTTCCAATTACACCATGGACCATCTACTTCAAACATTCTCTTCTAATTTTTCCCCCACATTTTCACTCTGACATCATCGTTAGTTACTATGAAGAGGATTTGAAAGATGATACTGATGACAGAGAGAAAACACAATCCAAAGAGGGTTGTATGTATTGTTTTGAAGTGATGAAAGGTTGTATTATCAAACAGGGATTGGAATTAACCTTCTTGTTTTTAGAAGGTTGAACAATGATCCTGAAATTATAATGTTCTGTGACTTTACCAATATATGTATACCTTCTACCAACAGAGATAGAAGACACTCTCTGCCTTGAGAAACGTTCTACTTGAGGGCCTATAACTAAGAATCTCATCATTTTTGACTTAACCTTGTGACACATCTCTCCCAATTTAGCAATAACCATGTAGGTGGAACAGTAGCTAGAGCACTGGGCCTGAAGTTAGGAAGACCTGAGTTCAAATCTGGCCTCAGATACTCACTAGTTGTGAGACCCTAGACAAGTCACTTAAATTTATTTGCACAAGTTCTTCATCTCTAAGATGAACTGGAGAATGAAATGGAAAACCATTCTAGTATCTTTGCCAACAAAACCCCAAGTGGAGTCCTGAGAAGTTTGACATGAGTAAAAAATGACTGAACCGAAGTCCTCAGCAAAGGCTATCTAATATGTTGCTGGGCCCCTAATGAAAACCAGTATGATGGATCCACTGGACTTAGATTCAGTAGGACCTAGATTACAATCCTGCTTCAGACAATCACTAATTTTGTAATACTGGGCAAGTCTTTCAACCTTGCAGCTTCATTTTTCTCATCTTGAAGAAGTAGAGAAAGCATTGGGATTCAATGGCCTCTATGGTCTTTTCTAGTTTTAAAACCTATTATCTCATGAGAACATGATGAGATTTTCCAAACCTTAGGCCCACTTGAATGGTATACAAGAACCTTGAGTTACTTATACTCCACAATAAAATACTATGGTAGGATTTTCACGAAAATGCCAGTACAGAGGAAGTGATAGATGAATGTCTTGGAGTTTTTTTGTTTTGTTTTGTTTTGTTTTTGCCTATTGAGGGACTATCCAGTTCCTTATTCCTTGGACCATAGGCACATCACCACCTACCTCTCCCCAAAAGAAGCAACTGTAAAGCCTGGGAACCCTAGAAAATCAAATTTCAACTTTGGGGTAGGAAGTAGGACACCTTCATTATGGGAAACTTTGCTCCCCTCCCAGTCAAAGGCTATATGAGTCCCTCAATGCATTGATTTCCCATATCTGAGAAGGCTCCAGGTAACACTGAGTTTGATTGCAATCAGCCTAAAGTTGCTTTTTTTCCTGTTTCTCATCTCCTCTTTATACATAAGATTAAGAACTCAAGGACTCTAAAGTTTGGACTTGGCGGCAAAAGATCCGAGTTCATATCATAATCACTTAAACATCTATAGTCACTTAAATATCTATACCTGGGGGCAAGTTATTTGACTTGGTGATGTCTTCCTTTTTAAGATATGGATTATTGGAAATACACAATCAATATAGCAAGTAAGACTTTTTGTTATTGTTTTGTTTTCAGTGAGGGCATTATTTTGTATGCATTTAAACATTATATAAATACCAAGGATTAGTCCAATAATGAAAAAAAAAACCTACCATTATCATCTTCTCTTTTATCTCTTTTATTTTTTTCTCCTCTTGGAGGGACTAGACATAAGATCTTGTTGGTGGAGGAGACAACTTGAAGAGGGAAATCACCCTGCCATTGTTGGTCAGACTCTTTCTATAACATAGAGTTTTACTGAGTTGGCAACCATGCCACTGAGGGATGAGAAAACTTGTAAAGAGTCACATAGTATGCCTTTGAGGAAGAACTTGACCCCAGGTCTTCCTGGTTCCAAAGTCAACTCTTTAACTGTTAAACTACATTGTCTTTGATGTTATTGTTGTATATTAATATTATTAATTATGCCTAGCTAAAAATAAGGAATATGGAGGCAGCTCAGCCAATGAACAATGTAAAATACGTTCTATTTGCATTTCTGGATGCATTTCAGAAATACAGACAGAAGTTGTTATTTTTATAATTCCATATCAGAGATGGTGTTAATATATAATGTGTGAATCGTGAATGCTGGGCTGAGCTATGTCCTAATTAGCAGAGCTATAGCAGTTGTCTATGGGAAGCGCTTTAAGACTACAACAAGGTAATCTTGCTTTTCATGTGTTCAGTTTTTGTGGAGTGAGCTATTACCTTGCAGAGAAAGAAATGAACATATTTCTTTAAAGTATCACGGTTCACTTATTTTCACATTTGCAAAGGAGATTTTGCATAGTCTAATGTTATTGTGGTTGTCATGTAGTCCTTTCAGTCATGTCCTACACTTCACGACCCCATTTAGGGTTTTCTTGGCAAAGATATTGGAGTTTTTTGTCATTTCCTTCTCCAGCTCATTTTACAGATGAAGGACTGAGTCTAACAGGGTTAAGTGACTTCCCCAGGGTCATATAGGTAATAAATGTATGGGGAAAATGTGAACTTAATGATGACGGGTCTTCTTGACTCCATGCCTTGTACTCTATTCACTGTGCCACCTAGCTGCCAATTATGTGTCCTAAGAATCCACTAAAACTCCCCACTAGTTTTTCGTTGTGGTATGGGCATGAACCTGGCTTCTTTCAAAGGGTACCAGAAAAATGCAAAGGGTTGTGGCTCTTATAAAATTGGAAAAGTGTTAAGTAAGATGCCTGGTGATGGAAGGTCCAGTGTGCAAAATACACATGAACAAAAGTCCAGGGGCACATCTCAGGAAGGTGGGCATCAGTAATCCATGGAGGTCAACAACTAAAGTAGAGAGGGCATTGCGTTGGTGAAAAGAATATCCATAACCATTGAAATCCCGGATCTGTGAAATATTGGAGATATGTGTCATTAGTAGAAGTGGCAGGGGGTTGCACAACACAGTAAACCAAAGGATTATGAGTCTGAAGAGTAAGGAGAAGTGTCAGAACTTCCTGGACTATCTCATATTGAGGACTGGATATCCAGACTTCATGATGGTAACCTGTGTCAAAGACTAGGAGAGAGATGATAATGTTAAAAGACAACATTACATCATCAAAGAATCTCAGTTATGCCATATAGTCTAACCCTTTCCTGAGTAAGAATCCCACCCAACTTCTTCCCATCTGCCTTAGTTCTGCATCAGAAGGTTCTTCATTTTAGAAAATAGAAAACAGAGGGCCAGAAAGAAGAAGAGACTTCTCAGGTCACAAAGCAAGTATGTAACACAGCTGAGCCAAGAACCCAAGCCTGCTTATTTTAAAGTCCAGTGTCCTTTCTAATCTATTACTTGTCTTTCCATCCTTACATCTTCCCTCTGTCTCATAAATTTCTATCTGATAAGTAGTACTATTGTGATTCTTGTCAACTCACTTAATCTATCTGACCCTATAAAATTAGGATTGCACTTCTTGTAATTTGAGGTTCCTTCGGGATCTGGATATATTTATGACTTTTTATCTCTCTTTTCTGGCTTGTTCTCAATTTTCCAAGTATTATTTGAATCAGACACATATTAGCTAGAATATGCATGCAGTCACCAATGGAATGAAACAGGACTGGGTGCTTGCTCCCATGCTTTTTAGCATCATGTCTTCAACCATGTTGTCAAATGCTTTCAATGAGGATGAACATGGCATCAAGGCCAACTACCATATTGATGGTATATTCTTCAATTTGAAAAGGCTACAAGCCAAGACTAAAGTGGAGGGAGTGTTGGTGCATGATTTTCTGTTTGCAGATGATTGTGCACTCAATGCAGCCTCTGAAACTGAGATGCAACAAAGTATGGATCAATTCTCTGCTGTCTGTGCTAATTTTATCCTAATAATTAACACCAAGAGAACACAGGTGCTCCATCAGTCACCATCTCTGTATATGGAACTATTGGTTACAATAAATGGAGAAGTTTTGAATGCTGTGGATGAGTTCATTTACCTTAGTAGTGTACTTTCCAGGGATGTACACAGTGACAGTGAGGTTGATGCACACATTGCTAGAGTTAGCTCGATGTTTGGGAGGCTCCGAAGAAAAGTTTGGGAGAGAAGAGGTATTAGTCTGATTACCAAACTGAAGGTCTACAGAACCATTGTGGTAACCTCATTGGTGTATGTCTGTGAAATGCGGACAATTTACCAGCAGGAAATTGTATTGCTTCCATTTGAATTGTCTTAGGAAGTTTCTGAGGATCACCTGGCAGGATAAGGTACCAGACACTGAGGTCCTTGCTTGAACTAATCTACCAAGCATTCAAACTATACTTCAGAGAACACAACTTTGATGGGCTGGCCAAGTTGTTCGAATGCAAAATGTATGCTTGCCAAAACAACTATTTTATGGCGAACTCTCATGGGGTAGGCGATCACATGGTGGTCAGAAGAAGAGATTCAAGGACACTCTCAAGGTCTCTCTCAAAAACTTTGACTTTAATTGTGCAACATGGAAGACACTGGCACAGCACTGCTCAGCGTGGTGTGCCCACATCAGAAAGGGTGCTGTGCTGTATGAGCAAAGCACAATTGAAACAGCACAAAGGCAATGTAGGATATGCAAAGTTGAAGTATCCACCCCAAATGTGTACATGGACTATCTGTGCCCAACCTGTGGTAGAGCATTCTGAACTCATATTGGTCTGATCAGCCACAGTCGGACACACTGAAACTTCACTTAATCATGGTGATGTCCTTTTGCTCCTCTTCGAGAATGAAGGACAACAACCAACACCAACCAACCTACACATACATTCATTGTTTCTTGTTGTTGCATCCAACTCTTCCTGTCCCCATTTGGGATTTTCTTAGCAAAAACTCTAGAGTTTTCCATTTTCTTCTTCAGCTCATTTCACAGATGAGGAAACTGAGGCAAACAGAGTTTAATTGTTTCCCCAGCATCACATTGCTGCAAAATATCTGAGACCATATTTGAACTAAGGTCTTCCTGATTCCAGATCCAGCCCTTTATCACACTGCCTTGCTACACCTCAACAACAACAATAACAAATCTTATTTCAGTATTATACTGAATAGATTTTGCGGGTAAGATCAGGTCACATTTTTCTTTTTGTTTACTGGAGAAACTAAATGAGGTCAGAAAACAGTTTCTAAATATTCATAGACCAAATGGATCATGTGGTCAATTAATGGTGACGATGGCCATAAGGTCATAGAATCATAGGTGCTCAATCTCTTCTCTCTTGTTTTACTGACATAGTCTCCTCGTTAGTCTTTCAGCTTCTAGTATCTCTCCAACTCATCCTGCAGACTGGTGACACGTTGACATTCATCAAGGGTAGGACTGACCATGTCACTCCCATATTCCAAAAAAAATAAAGCTTCAGTAGCTCCCTGTTGCATCTAACATAAAATTCAGAGTCTTGTTTGATATTTAAAGCCTGTCACACTCTGCCTCCAACTTAACTTTCAAGACTGATTTCACTTTTTTTCCCCATCATGCACTTGACATTCTAGTCAAATTGGCTCACTTATTTTTTGTTTTCTTTTATTTTATATATTACATTTATTTTTTATATTTTATTTTCTGTCTTCCAGGTTTTGTACCAGCATGGCCCTATGTCTGGAATTCTCTGCCTCCCCAAGGCTGCCTCATCAGTTTACCAGTCCCCCTCTAAGATAAACTCATAAGCCTTCTCCTCCTACAGTCCTTCCCTGGTCACCTGTAGTGATTGGCTTTCTGGGAACTAACTATTTAACAATCCTTCAGGAAATCTGATATATTTAATTTAAATATATTTTAGATATGTTTATTCCTGAGTATGTTATTTCGTCCTGTAGAATACAAGCTCCTGAAGGATAGGATCTACTTCAATTTGATCTTTCTTAGTTTGTATTCAATACCTATCACAATGCCTGACAATTTGATGGTAATCACTAAATGCCCATTGGATTTAAATCAAGACCTGGGTTCAACTCTCCAATCTGTTACTCACAAGGTTCTGGATGTGTCACTTTAACTTTCATGTGCCGCAACCTTTTCCCACCATTTATCAGTAAATCAACACAAAGTTTTAAAATCATTTGCTCTCCTCCAAACCCTGGGAACAACAGGTCAAAGAACAAATTGCTCCTCCCCTCAAGGAGTTTTCCTTCTACTGAGGGAGAGAGCATGGACATATGTTATACACATAGTTTATACAAAATAAACATACGGGAATATGGAGAAAGGAGGGAGCATACTAGCAGTTAAGGGGATCAGTAAAGGCTTCCTTTAGGAGGTGGAACATGAGCTGACAATAAACATTGGTAGAGGAATTTCCCACATGGCGGAAACCCGAGGATACTCTCTCTGTTTGTATATCCTGATAAATCTCTTGTAAAGCAATATGTGTTCCTCCAATCAATTGTGCTGATTCCAGTTATCATCTGATCTGCCAGCATCTTCCCAAGTTTTCTCAAGCAGTGAGAGGAGCAAGTTTGCCAAGGGAAACATGATGTCTTCCAGATTTGGTTCAGAATTCAGATAGATTTAGAGCAGTAGAGAGACAGGGAGCCACAGTCTTTGCAGAAGACAGCCATCTATCTTATGTGTCCAGAGCTGAGGAAGGGAGGCAGTAGCAATTAGAGAGAAAGCTAAGGTCTGGTGCATTGGAGGGATGAAGGCCAATATTCAGAGGGAACCCAGATCTCAAGGAGATCACAGAGCCCACCTAATCCAACCCCCTTACCTGATGCATAATGTGGTAAGCAAGGAGGGCAGAATTTGAACACAAGTTCATCTGAAATCGCCTCTGCAATATGTGACTTGGTGGCACAATGGATAGAGGGTCAGTCCTGGAGTCAGAAAGACTCATCTTCCTGAGTTCAAATCTAACCTCAGTCACTAGCTCTGTGACTGCTCAAGTCATTAGTTTGCCTCTGTTTCCCCATCTGTAAAATGAGCTAGAAAAGAAAATGACAAATAATACACTTCAATATCTTTGCAAAGTAAATACTTAATGTGGTCCCCAAGAGTAGGGCATGAAGGAACAGGCAACAAAATAACTAGCTTCACATAGTGCTTTAAGGTTTGTAAAACACTATACGTATATTATATCACTTGATCCTCAGAGCAACCCTGTAAAGTACATCCTTCTATGATCTTCATTTTAGAAATAAGGAATCTGTCTGGATAGAAGGGGAAGTGATTTACCAAAGGTCATACAGCAAATAAGTGTCTAAGGCTAGATATGAACTCAGATTTCTCTGACTCCAGGGTCAATCAGTAACACACTATTGTTATGATTCTGAAGTAGGTTTATCAGGGATGGATAGAGAGGTAGCAAACATGGCAGAGTTTGGTGTAGCATATTCAAATCACCCCTTTAAAATAGACAGTAAGATTTACGTACCTTGTTTTATGTCACTCCAACACCAGTGGAACCTAGTGGCTGTGGCTAGTGCTCATATCTACTGAGCTGGAGGCACCCAATGGCCAATGATGCTGCCTGAAGCATGTGTGCTGAGAGCCATCAGCCTGGCAGGGAGGGAAGAGGCAGAAAAAGAAAGAGAGGACAACTCTGTATACATCAGACTGGGGTACTCAGAGCCTAGGTAGACGTTACTATGGGCATCACTGGGCTATAGCCCAATACGGTTGTGGAAAATTATCGTGAATCCCCCGAGTCAAGGAAAGGAGTCATCATCATGACTATTGCCTTTTATCCTCATGACAAACATGTGAGGTAGGCAGGGAAAAGCATGATTATCTCCATCTTGCAGATGTGAATTGCACTGAAAGTCTTAAAGTGGTGTCTAAATGTTAGCTATTATTTATCAATTTTATCCCTACCCTTATTGTTGATATAGTGTAAAAGGCTCGTAAGATCATAGATTTAGACTTGGAAAGAGACTTAAGAGGACTAGTTCTGATCCTTTGTTTTATAGATGATTAAAAAGAAACCTCACAGAAGGAAAGTCACTTAATCAGTCAAAATACCAATAATTTTTAATAATAATATTTATAACTCACAATATATTGTACTTTGTATAATGGATAGAGAGCCAGGCTTGCTTCTGGGAAGACCTGAGTTCCAGTCATCTCTCTAGCACATTGGCTGTATGACCCTGGAAAATTATATAACCAATCAATACTCTATGGTACCAATGGTGCTAAACACAGTTAGAAATGAGGGCCACTAAACCGTCCGCTACAATCCCTTCAAGCTACATATTGACTTAGAAAATCATATAAATGTAAATATATGTGCATGTATATGTATATATGCATGCATGAGCAAAATATATCACACACATGCATGTATACATGTATGTTATACGTGCATATATGACCATATACATATATGTAATATACATGTGTGTATACATACACATCTGCATATACTTATGAATATATATTAAATGAATACATTTTATTTTTATTTAAATATTTATATAAATACACATTCATATATCTATCTTTAACATATCAACACATTAAAATATGATAGGAACTACATTTTAATCTGATTTGAGTCTATTCAGACAAATTGTGGGTCATGTGTTCAACACCCCTGCTCTAGAAAGCTCTCCAGAACTTCTTAAGTTAAAGGGAAGGTATAAAACTGCATTAATAGAGAGAGTTTCATCACCTGAGAGTTCATTGTATCAATTAAGTGACAGGTTCAGTCTCTATTGCTGTATTGCAGTTCCAGGTTTATATAGGGGTCTATAAACGTTATAGCATGTTGCTGTATAACAGTCCTTTGAGGCAGAGATTATATATGTCCCCATTTTATAGGTGACAACCTTGAAATCTAGAGATGTTCAATGATTTTAGTGAGGCCATGCAACTCATAAGTGTTAGAAGGAGGATTTGAACCCAGTACTTTTTGCCCCCAAGCCAAGATATTTCATTACCATCTGCCTTATTACCATGCAGTATTGGCATTTAGGTTACAAAGGACCACAAAGTCCAGTTTCCAATGATGTCTGTCCCAAATCACTAACATAAAAAGAGTCTTGTCTTACCACTGCACAAGCTCCAGGCCTCAGAGTGGGGTCCTGAAATGGCTGATTTTCTGATGTTATGTTTAAGTAAGGTCTGTCTAGATTTCGCTCTGCAATATGGGTAATCAGCTTTCTCTGATTCACACCAGAATAAGTCAAATTCCTCTGCATCCCCTTCCCTGGGGCTTCCTCCTAAGCAGAGCCAAAGCTAGAGAAAGTATAGCAACTTTGCTCCCATCATCCTTACTCTACTCAAGCACATGGCAATACTTTGTTTGGACTCTGTCAGCCAGAATCAAGAATCATGTTACCTTTGCCATTAAAAGAGTACAATTCTCCTTCTCTGCCCCCATTTGTGGATGTTTGTGGGATGAAATGGATTCAGAAATGAGTCATTTCTCTACAAGATTCTGCCCTAGTGAGTGGAGCTAACTCATCATAGATAGTTCTCTCCCCATAGCAGAAAATGAATGTTAAAATGTCCAGGGTAGGGGTAGGTGAGAGGATAAACATGAATCATCCCAGAAAGCTCAGAAAGGAAACAGATGAATGATGTTTCCATTTGATTGTCCTTTTAAACAAATGGATGCCTCTAGGATTCCATTTGCTCTGGGAATTGATTGGTCTAAAGTAACACCTAACAGATTGAAATCTTTAGGTGTTTTTCAGTGGAAATGTATTTTTAATAAAGGGGTAGATTTAGTGGTGAAGTATTCCAGATCTTTCTTTGAACTCAAGTCCGAAATTTCAGAAGCAAATATACTTTGGGAAAAACCAAGCAATAAATCAATCAAGACTAATTTTCCAACATCTTCCATGTGTCACCTATTGTGCTAAATTTCAGGGATTTAAAGGAAAAGAGGAAGCCAGTCCTATCCTCAAGGATATTACATACTATTGGGGGAGACAATGTACCTAAAAAGATATACACAAAGTATATAAAATGAGATCTAAAGTAATCTTCATTTACTGGTGAAGGAACTAGTATTTGTGTGTTGGGGTAGGGTCATAGTGGAAAGCAGAACAAGAAAGACCTTTTGCAGAAATGGTATTTGATTTCCAACAAAATAGATTGTATATATGCTTGTAGAAACTTGTCTATATTCAAGATAGGCCTGTTCCATGAGCAAAATTGTAAAGGAGGTAAAATTTTGACTGTTTTACTTCCCCCTTTCTTTTCCTTCTTCCTAAGATGATGTATTCTAGCCCAGTAACCAAATTCTATAATTTCTACCTCTTAACTTTATCAAAACCTGCAACCAGCAAAAGAGCGTGTAAATGTATTCATACTGATGTGTGAATGATTGCTTATGATTTATCTGGTTTGTCCAGTAACATGACATCATTCCTGCAGGGAAGATAATCAAGGAATGACTCACTAATAGTTGAATTTAAGACTGGATAGAAAGAGGCCATTTTTTTTGTTTTGTTTTGGCAAAGATGTCCTTAGGATCCTTGATGTGATTTCACTGAACACATCAGACCATCTTTCCTTCAGGTTTTAACACTAATTTTGAGGAATGAGTCAGATGTAAAAACTTCAAGACCTGGCAACTTTGACCCTTCACCTCCCTCTTTGGATTGTAGAATCAAGATGTTCCAGGGTTATTCTTATAACCTATACAGGAAAGAAAATCTATAATCTCATTGCTTTTTCTGTTTGTTTTGCTTTTATCTAGTTATGCCGCGTTTTGCAGAACAAGTGGAGGTAGCCATTGAAGCTTTGAGTGCCAATGTGCCTCAGCCTTTTGAAGAGAATGAGTTCATTGATGCCTCCCGCCTGGTATATGATGGAGTCCGAGACATCAGGAAAGCTGTGCTCATGATTCGGGTATGTAAGCTGCTGGGAGGACAAAGATGGAAGAGAAGAGACAATAATTAACCCCATTTAGGAATGAAAGAGTTAATACACTTTTCAGTTAAACTTTTTAACCTTTTTGAATGCATGTGTGTTTGGAAATGAATGCCAGTTGGACATTTTCCCAGATTTTCAACCAATGATGTTCTTTAGCTACCTTCCAATGAATGGGAAAAACAGAGGTGGCACAGGTTGTCCCAGAGCTTAGTGGGAGAATGGTACCTTACCTTCCTGAGTGTTCATTTCAGACTCTGCTTTCACTGGTGATCTCTGTCCCGATTGTATCTGCAATTCCCCTCTGCAGCTCCTCTTCCTGTCCCTCAGGATTGGTCAGAGAGGGGACCCTTCGTAACTGTCACCTGCATCGCTACTTTTCCAAAAGAACCCATAGGATTGAGATTCTCTTCTGAGTATGGTGAGGGTTTTCTGAGTGGAGGTCCCTGACTTTCCTGTCTCTACCAAATACCTCTTTTGGACAGAGTCTTAGTAGGACTTTCAGTAATCTCTGCTTTCTCTTTAGGCATAGTGGGCTCTAAGTGCCCTCATCTTCACATCTGGCCAACATGTTTAACCTTCCAATAGCATTTTGAATATTTTGCAGCAGTCATTCTTTCGGGGTTGGGAGGTGGGGCAGAATCATAGATTTAGAGCTGAAGGAATCTTAAAGGTCTTAGAGTCCAATCCCCTCATTTTACAGATGGGTGAGCTAGGGCAAAGAGATTATGTGACTTGCCCGGGGTCCCATAGATTTTAAGTGTCTGAGATGGGACTTGAATCCAAGAGTAAATGATTCCAAGTTCATTTCTCTGTCTGGTTCTTATTTAGGGAGAGATGGCATGCCAGTTTAGAAATATGATGGGATATGGCACAATGGAAAGGAGACTAGTTGTGAAGTAAGGGAACTGGATTCAAGTAATGCCTTGATATTTAGACTTGCATGACTTGGAGGCAATCACTTCACCATATTGTGCCTCAGTTTCCTCATCTGTAAATGAGGACCTTGAACTAAATAGCTTCTAAGGACCTTCCTTACTTCAAGGTCAATGATCTTGTGAGCAGCCAACAGAGACCTAGGTTCATGTCTCATTTCTGAAATATTAGTGATATGACCATGACTAAATAAATTCCTTGAGTCTCAGTTTCCTCTTTTTTTTAATACTATCCCTTAACTCACATGTTTGGTGCAAGATTCAAATGAGATATTGTTATGTGGGAAAAGCACCTTACAAACCTTGAAGAACTATAGAAATGCCCACTATTACCACTTTTTATATGTGGCTTTAGCACATAGCCCATAGCAAGTTGTGTTTTTTTTCATTCATTCATTCATGGTCACATCAAATCTTATGAGATAGGCAAAAAATGTATAATTAGCACCATTTGATGGATGAGAAAACAGAGGCAGATGAGTATCAAACCCTTCATCAGCTGTTTAGGGCATGCAAATACTAAGTGACAGAATCAAACCTGGAACTCAGGTCTTGAGATTACTTGCTAAGTGCTCCCTTAGAATGTACCACACTGTTTGTGGAGAGATTCTCAGTGCTATAAAACCTACCCTTTTAGTATCACCCTGTGCTTTAAGGACCCTCCACCTCACCTCCTGGAGTAGGACTTTGACTTCATTGTGTGTGTGTGTGTGCGCGTGTGTGTGTGCATGTGTGTGTGTGCGTGTGTGGGCGTGTGTGTGTGCATGTGTGTGCGTGTGTGTGTGCATGTGTGGGCGTGTGTGTGTGCGCGTGTGTGTGTGCGTGTGTGTGTGTGCGTGTGTGTGTGCGTGTGTGGGCGTGTGTGTGTGTGCGCATGTGTGTGTGTGCGTGTGTGTGTGCGTGTGTGTGTGTGTGCGTGTGTGTGCGTGTGTGTGCATGTGTGTAAGGAGGAGGCAAAGGGAGCCAGGGCCAGTGCATGATTGCTCATCAATGAGTCACACAGAAGCGGTGATAATATGGAAGGGAGGAAGGGAAATCAGGAATTTTGAGGCCCTTGTGAAATTTGGCTTGGCATTTCAATTGACACCAGTAGCCTGGGCAATCATCCAGGGCTGATTATGAACTCTTTAGTGACAGAATCGGGGTCACCTCTGGGAGAAACTGTTGTCAGGAAAGTCTGCCTTCAGCTCCCATATTTTTACCCTTCCTTCTTTTCACCCCCACCCAGCCCCAACCTGTGATCACTACCCCTTCCTTCCATTCCAGCTACTTGCCTTCATGGGAAGTAGTTTTTCCAAAGATAATGCCACACTAGGAGTCTTTAAGTTCTGCACTGAAATCTTGTCTTATGACCTTGGAAGTCACTTAACTGTGGGACTTAGTTCCTCATCTCTCAAATGAGGAGGTTGGAGGAGGAGTAGCAGCAGCTGCAGTAGCAGCAGTAGTAATAGTAGAAATAATAGTGTTAGTAGTGGTGGTAGTGATGGTGGTAGTAGTAGTGGCAGAAGTAGTACTAGTAGTATTAGTAATAGTTAGTAGGAATAATCATAGTAGAATAGCAGCGGTGGTAGTGGCAGTGGTAGTAGCAGTAGCAGCAGCAATAGTTGTAATAGTAGTACTAATAGTAGAAGTAGTGGTAGTACTAGTAGTAGTAGTAGTGGTAGGTAGTAGTGGTAGTAGTAGTAGTAGTGGTGGTGGTGGTGGTGATGGTAGTAGTAGTCGTAGTAGCTGTAGTAGTAGCAGTGGTAGTAGTGGCAGTAGTAGTGGTGGTGGTGATGGTAGTAGTAGTAGTAGGAGAAGTAAGTGTAGAAATAATACCCAAAATTTAAATAGCACCTGTTACATACTAGGTACTGTTCAAACATTTAACAAATATTATTTCATTGTTATTTCACAACCACCTCAGGAAATTTATTTTTTTATTTCCATTTTATTTATTTATTTATTATTTCCATTTTACAGATGAGCAAACTAAGGCAAACAAGTTTGCCCAGAGTCACGTAGCTTCTAAGAGTCTGAGGTGGGATTTGAACTCAGCTCTTTCTGAATCTCTGCTTGGATCTTTATCTACTGGGACTCCTAATATATTTTGTGTTGGCTCTAAATTTATGGTCCTGGGACCTGGATAGATGAACAATGAACAAGTATTTATTAAGCACCTACTATGGATAAGGCACTGTGATTGGCACTAGTGATATAAATGCAATGGATGAAACAATCTCTACTCATGAAGAACTTACGTCCTATCTGCCCCATCCTCACCCTCCTCTGAAAATGAAGGGACTGAATTAGATGCTCTCTAGTGGTCTATTGGATCTCAGTTTCTTTATCTATAAAATGGGAATAATAGACATATGATACCTACTTTACAAGGTTGCTGTTGTAAGGTGTTTATGAACTGTCATTATCACTACAGACTTGTAAATAATTAATTCTGTTCCCTGGCCAGTCTCTCATGTTACCCTCATGCACACTATATTATACTATGCTATAGATTTCTTCCTAGTATGAGTTGAAATAGGTAGCTGCTGAGGCCTCTTTTATGTCTAGATTATGTGATAATTTTCCCCATGTAACAGAATGGAAAATTGAGATCTAGAAAGACTTGCTCATTTTTTAAAATGACTTTTGTTATTGTTTTATAGAGTTCTGGAAAGTATTGCTTAGATAGCTTGATTTGTATTGCATTCAAACTGTAAATTAACTTTAGGAGAATTATCATTTTTATGATATTGGCAAAAAGAAAATTGGCCTCTGAGTCTTTATGTTACTAACGAGGGAATATACACTCATGGTGGAGAACAAGTTGTCCCATTCTGCACTGGGATAAGAACAGAGGTGAATTAGGGTTAGGGCTCATGATTTCTATGCTCTCATTTACCTGTCTCCCAAATCAAATGCAATAGCCTAGCTCTTATCCGAACTGCATGTTATGCTTCATAAAAGAAAGTAAGAATTCTTAGAGCTGATGAGCTATTTACCACTTTCCTTTATCCTGAACTGAGAAGAGAATGACTTCCTGAACCCCACAGAGGTCTCTGGTCATTCCTAGGCAGCAGTCATTCAAGGGGTTAAGCAAATCTCTGGACAGCGCTTCAGCTGAAAATTGGAATTTGTAGGAATAGACATAGTGTCTTCATGGAAAAGTGCTGAAATAAAAGCATTCAGTACTTTCTTGCAGCATTTGAGTTTGTATTGGGAAATAGTCTGGAGTATTTCTAGGGAAATAAGCTACATT
>JAQQSK010005178.1:0-10458 GCA_028658325.1 Potorous gilbertii
AAAAAAAACTCTACCCCATCATCTTAACTTATCATGTACCATTTTTTACTCATTTTTTTTAGTCCAGGAATGGAAACAGGCAAAGTGCTCTTCTGGCAATTTGTAGTTGCTAAGAATTTAGTAAGGTTGAGGGGTAGGAGGAAGGGTTTTGTGCTACTTAGGGTCACCTCTCAGCTTTTAGTGGACTGCAGTATGGGAGAAGTTTTCTTCTTGTTGAAATGGGAACCAAGGGGTTGGGCTGCAAGCAATAAATCTCAGATAGAACTGAGCTAGTACCTGAGCTTACAAGTATGAGGGTAGGAAGCTTGGTAAATAGTAGTCTTTTTTCCTGAATGAGCCAGGATGAAGCTTGAACAGTGTAGTCCTAAAATCTTTCAGCTTCTAGCTGTGATCAGATTTTAGTCATTCAATATCTATTTACTTATTTGTTAGTTATATATTAATTTGTGCTTTTGTATATTAATTTGTTCATTCATTTATTTGTTCAGCTTTTAAAGCAATGGGGAAAGAAGGGAAAGAAAATAAGCAACACAAGGAAGAATTTGAGAAGTGTGAGTTTCTTTTCTTTTTGGATACAGTTGAGCAAGGCAGGTAAGAATTCATATGTTTTTGGTAACTATGGGATTGCTATAGGAGGGCAGAAAGCAGCTACTTATGGAAACTGTAGCACCTAATAGGGAGCAGCCACAGAATCAGTTCAGTACAGTTTCCTGGGACAAAAAGACAAGAAACCCTACACTCTTTGAATCTGTTCATGGACAGTGTATCTAGACATGATTGACTGAAAACAGAATGAAGATCAGAAGATGGCAAGGTAGACAAGAGTCCCTAAAACCTTCCCTTCATTCTGAACTTAAAATCTTTTCTTTCTCTCCACTCCCCCTCACACATGAAGATCAGAGTTAATGGTGGGAGATGTAAGCTCATGTTTATTAAACTTCACTGGCAGGCGTTTGATATGGGTCTGTTGATATCTATAAGAATCATGATTTTCTCTTCATTATTAATACATAAAGACAAAGCATTCAAAATGGATCAGCCTCTAAAACATCTCATAAAAGACAAACAGCAGTATCACTAACCATAATTTTCTTATTAGAAAGATTCAATTCAGCTAAATATCTAAACATAAAGCTTTTCTAATTTTTCTTCTAATAAAGCAAATCAGACACATTTCCATAATTCATAATAAGAATGGTTAGATAGGAAAAGATACTTAACAATTAACAATAGAGATATCAGAATGAATTGGTAAGAACCTATCCCATTTACTTTTAAAACATTTGTGCAAAGATTTCTAGAGTTTAAAAAAGGTACAATTTAATCCCTCTGGTACCAGCTTCATTAACTGCTTTTTAATGATTATTGCATGATGCCATTGAGTATTTTAAAACTTAATTAGTGATTCTCCTTTCCCACTTCAATGCCAATTAGAGTATCTCTTCACCCAAATCAATATTACTTTTCTGAAAATACCAAATGTTGACTATCAAAAGACATTTCTAAATTCTTCGACCTTCAAAATCTCACTGGTCAAGGTGAGTTCATTAACTATTTTATTTCCTTGTGACTCAAAGAGAAGGAAGCCTCTAGTGAAATCAGTTGATCTAACATTATGATTCTAAGTTGAAGATGAATGTTCATAATGGAATTACTATAAACAAGGTCTCATAGTCTTCCTTTGGAAACAATGCAGTATAGAATCTACATGTGCTTTGAGTTTTTCCTTCCAAAATAACTTCTATAAAATATTTCTGCATATATTGGATGCATTACTATCATATAACTTTCCTTGTATGTCATTTAACAAGCATTTATTAAATATTTATTATATACCAGGAATTATACTAAGCACTATGGGTAAAAAGGAAGGCAAAATTATAATCCCTAACCTCAAAGAACTCAAAGGAAAGGAATGGTTTTGAAAGGCTTTTTTGAGGAAATAGAAAATTTTATACCTATTATGGAGGTTGAGTCACTGGGAGTTAATAAAGATGTGTGTGTGTGTGTGTGTGTGTGTGTGTGTGCGTGAGTATGCTTGTTATATGGCAGGTCTGTGCTTTAGGGAAATCACTTTAGCAGCTGAAGGAAAAAAGGATTGAGTAGGGAAAGACATAGCAGAGAGGCCACAATGAAGGGCATTGCAATAGTCAAGGCATAAGATGATTAGGACCTACCCCAGTGTGGCTGCTGTGTAAGTAAAGACTAAAGCAAGAGAAGTTGTCAAAGAAGAAATAAAACTTGGCAATGCATAGAATGTGGCATGAAGATGAGATAGTAGAGTAGAATGATACCATGGTAGAAGGTTGATGGTGCCAACAGTTATAAAGAAGCTGGGAAGAAGAGAGAATTTCAGAGGGAAAGTGATGAATTCTATTTTGGGTATGTTTAGTTACAGATGCCTAAGGAGAAGCCTAAATCTACTTTGAGATATTTTGGAGGCAGGTGGTGAAGATGTGAGACTAGAGCTCAGAAAAGTAGATTGGAGATGAATATATGTACCTATAAATCCTGTCAGTAGAGGTGATAACTGAAACCACAGGAGCTAAAAAAAACTGCCAAGAGAGATATTACGGAAAAAGATGATGATCTAGGACAATACCTTAGTGGGTTTTACCTGGATTAAAAAAAATCAATAAAAGAAATTGAGGAATTTGTAGGAGAAGGAAGAATACAGAGCACTGTCATACAAACCTAGAGAAGAAGGTGATCAACACGGGCAAAGGCTGCAGAAAAATAATGGAAGATGAGGAAAAAGCCCTTAGATTTGTCCAGTAAGAAAGTGGTGACTTTGGGGAAAGCATTTTAGTAAAATGATGAAGGTGAATGCCCAAATAACAGAGTTTTAAAAGAAATTCAAAGGAGAATAAAGCACAATTGTAGATTGCTTTCTCTTTAAAAATATTTAAACTGCCTTTATTGGTTACCCAAGGCCTTTGATTCATTTATAAATTAAAGAATTAGTCATGAATTTCACAAATATAAAATAGATCCAAACAAGTGAAAAGAGTAACATGTTGGATGTCCATATGTAAAACTTCTGTATGAAAAACACCCAAAATACACAAAAAGTTGTATCAAAAAAATAAAATCATGTCAATAAAATTGATTTAATATATGACATCTTCAGGGAGACAGCTTGAGCCTGTTATGGTTCTACTTAGACTTTAAACTTAAATTCATTAACATTATTGCTGAACTGAGTCTAGTTCTTTTTTAAAATATATGTTGTCCATAAAAATTTATTTTCTATCCCTCTTATCTTTCCTTCCCATTTTAAAATAAAAAAAAAACCTTTGTAGCAACAATGTAGAATTAATCAAAACAAATTTCTGCGTTTGCCAGGTACAAAAATATGTTTCAATCTATACTCTATACATAAACTCTTGGAGATGTCTTTTTCAAGAAGTTTAGTAAAGAAATAATGTAGCTAAACTGATTGGTAGGATCCAGGAATTCAAGTAAAGTTGTTTTCTTGTAAAGAATAGAGGAGACATGAACATGTTTGTAGGTGGCAAGAAGGATTCAGGAGAGAAAGAGAAATTGAAGAATAGAGAGAGATGAAGAAAGATAAAGTGGCAAACAGTTGGAGAAGATAGTATGAGTGGTATCATTTTTAATTTTAGTTTTTTTTCAATTTACCAAAAAGACCCATTTTTCTGTGTCCCATGCCCCCTTCACATTAAAAAAAAAAAATAAAGAGAAACAAAACTCTTTTTTAAAATAAATATACATACTTAAGTAAAACTAATTCCAGTAATGACTACATGCAAAAATTACATGTCAAACTGCACCACTGTCAGTAAGTAGATAGTATTTTTATTTTATCATAAGGATTTAGGATTGTGATTTGTCAATGAATTGATCAGAATCCATAAATCTTTCGAAGTTATCTTTCTGATGTTTTGTGCGCATTGTTCTCTAGGTTCTACCCATTTCAATCTCCACTGGTTCATACGCACACATACACATAGACACACACACAGACGCACACACACACAGACGCACACACACACATGAAATTTGTTTAGCCATTCACCGTTTGGACATTTGTAAGCAGTGAGGTGGCACAGTGTAACAGCTACACACAGTTGATCAGGAATACTTGGATTTGAATCCTATCTTACATATTTACTGGCTATGTGACTCTGAATTCAATATGTTTGCTATTCCCTATACTTAATAATCCATCTCTGACTTTGCATGGGCTGTCATGGTTGAAGTATTCTCTTTCTTCATTTCTGCCTTGTGGAATACACTCATGCAAAATTATTTTGCATTTATTTTGAAGATTTGTTGCATTTACTTAACTGTTTACTGTTTTCTTCCTGAAGAATATAAATTCTTGGATGTCAGGGATAGTTTTGTTTTGTATCCTCAGAATCTAGCCCTGTTCCTAGCACAAGGTAGATGCATAATAATTAAATAAATAAACAATAAATAAATAACATGTATAAAACCCTCTAATATGAAAGAATTAAATAAAATATTAATATACTACTTGATACCTCATTTGAAACACTAGAACAATGACCCTGATAGTCCGTGAACTTGTTAAAAATATTTTGATAACTGTATTTTGATATAACTGGTTTCCTTTGTTTCTCTGAAAATTCTCTGAATTTTCTTTTATGAATTTAAAACATCATTCTAAGAAGGGCTTAATCATATTTTCAAAAGGGACACAAAGAAAGGCTAAGAACCCCTGGACTTAAGTAAAAATTACAAAAAAACATGATGAGAAAAGGTACTGAATATTCACAATGATAGGCTTTATTTAAGGTCCTGCACTTTATATATATTCGGTCATCAAAAATGTGTATAAATACTGGTGAATAACCCCATCATTAAAAGATGGTAGGGGCCAAATATTCTAGAAAAGTGCATATCGAATGATTAATAAATGAGAATGTGACATTCTCAAATTTTTGTCTTGAGACCCAAGTTTAAAATTTATGGCATTTACCACGTTAACATTCATTAAGTATTGCCCAAAATCATGCATTCTATTTCATATCACACTAGGTCTTAATTACTTGCTACTTCGAGTTTATATTTATTGCAATCAAGGTTAATTGGGGAGTTGTTAACACTGTTTTTTTAAAATTTTATTATAACGCTAATTTAAACTACTTCCTCCTTTTCAAACATAGTAACTTTCAAAGTACAAAAGCAAATTAAAAGGCTATACAGAGTTAGCAAATTGAATTTTATTCTCAGTTCTAATTTCTCATGTGCATAGTATTTAGTCACATTTTACCCAAAACCAAACTTACTGTTTTAAATAGTTGACAATATCTTTGACCCTATAATCTCCTGATTTGCATGAAATTATACAAATTCACCTCTATGTCATGTACGTTTTCCAATTAAAATTGAACATGTAATGGAAAGTATATTTTTCCCATCTCCATTTAATTGGCTACTTGAATCATAATTAATTAATAAGATTATTAAGAGACTTTTATAACAATTTATACACCTGCTTACATTTCATAAAAATGCCTCTGTTTTCTTTGAAAACAAATACATTTAAACTAGGACAGGTAAGTAACAATTACATTTTGGAAAGCTTAAGACAATATAAAAATATATTTATAAATTATTTTAAAAATTATTTTCCAAATTCGATATCAACTCAATTCAATGTCAAAAACATTTAAGTCATTGAAAAAAGTAACAGAAAATCATAGAATGTCAATACAAAACTAGACAGTACCTTGGAGATCATTCACTTTTAATATTTCTCTTTATAGATGAGAAAAATAAAAACCCAGAAAGATTAATTTATTCCCCTGAGGGTCAAATACACAATTAGTTGCAGAGTCCGAACTAGAATTCAAGTCTCCTAACTAATCCTTTGCTCTCTTACTATGAGAATTTTTTTCATTACAAGAAGATATATAAATACAGAAGGTATTTCACTTACTTGATAACTCACATTTGGTCCCATGATCTGGGAAAAGCTAAACAAATGTGCTTATTGACTGATACAGCAGGCACTAAATATACAGTCTTCATTATTCCCAGAAGATCATAAAAAAGTAAATATATAAATGCATACCTTCACCCTTCAAAATAAACCAACTTACTTGACCATAATGGTAGCAGTGTGCCTTAAAAAGGAGCAGAGTTGGAAAGAGCCAAGATGATGGAGAAGATGAAGCACTTAGCTTATCTCGCCAATATTCCTCTCCGTACAACTTTAATATAATGTCTCAAATTAAGATCTGGAGTGACAAAAACCAACAAAAGGTGAGGGCGAGATATCCTTCTAGGTCAATAAAATTTAGGAAGCTGGAAGGAAATATCTGAATAGAGACTGGCCCTGAGCCCATATGGATACAACAACAGTGGTGGATCTAGGTGGTAGCTACAGAAGCAATAGCAATTTTTGGAGCTCTCAAACCTGAGATGGTAAAAGGATGTGGAAAGAAAGATTATAGGGAACCCTTGTGGTAGCACTGGTTGCAGGACAAGAAGGTTTTTCTGCAACTCCGTCACCTGTACCCACTTCTGGATCAAGGCTCAAGAGTAGAGAGGAGCATTTTAGCTCAAGAGGAAGCAGGAGTCCTGAAAAGCAATATTGCTTTCTATCACAAGGGAACAAGGTCCTTGAGGGACAGAATTCCAAAAGGTCAGGGATACTTCTGGAGTAAGGATCAGAGAGTGGAAAGGATGAACAGTGGTCACACTTTTCCTCAGATCATACTTCCTTGGGGAAAAAAAACTTCAAACACTCCAGAATTAGTTCTGAAAATAGCACTGCAAAAAAAAGCCTAAAGCCTGTGTCAGTCTTATTACTCACCCTACTCCTTGGATGTCAGAAACAGAGCCCAACTTAAATATGAAATCAAAGTAAAGAAATAGGCAAGAAAATTCATAAACAATAAAAAAGAACTTGCTGTCCAGAAGCCAAGATGGCAGAATGATCACTAAATTCTATCTCCCTCCCCTTCTTGACCTTGACTTCCCCAGAAGATATCTCCCTAGGAAAAATCCTGGAACAGTGTGAGCAGCGGAAGAGGTAAACAGTCTCTTAGCCCATGCGGCTAGTAAGATTGCTAAGGAGAGTCCCTCTTACTGTGATTGAAGGGGACTAGTGTAAGACCAGATCTGTCCCAGACCGCCTCACCTCAGCAAACCAGGAAAAGATCCTGAGCCTCAAGGCAGTGAAGCCCACAACAGCCAACATCAGGATCCCAGATGTGCTTCAGCACCCCAGGGGAATTGAGAAGACTCTAGCACAGAAGGGACCACTAACCACTAAGCTTGTATGCTCCAGCTCAGCAGAGGAGAGCTCTAGTGGCCAGAGCACCCTTCCCCCACAATTAATGAGCTAATTTGAGGGTTACTGTGGGGAAACCCAAAAAGATGTTACCTGGCCTCTACTTTCCAACACCACCCAACTCAGCACTAGGTAAGCTGTAGCATTTTAGCTTTTGGAAGAAAGAACCAGAGGCCACAACATACAAAGTCTCAAGTTTTAGGCACAAAACTGGAACAGAGCCCTCTGAGTCCCAGTTGCAAGAATATACTTTAAAAGCCAGGAAAAGGGTGATTATCATGAGTAACAAGCAAAGCAGAAAAGAAAAGACAATAGAATTTTTCTATGGGGATAAGGACCAAAACACAAATATCAAAGAGGGCAGCACTGAGACTACACTCCAATCTGAAACTTCAGAAGGGAATATGAACTGGCATGAAGCACAAAGAGCCTTTCTTAGAAGAGATCAGGAAGGATTTTAAAAGTCAAATTAGATAAATAGAAGAAAAACTGACCAATGGCTTTAAAAATATGAAAAAAAGAAATCACGGAAGGATTTAAAAGGACAATTAGACAAACGGAAAAGGAAGTACTAAACCTAACTGGAGAAAATGAATCCTTAAAAGGAGCAATTGGACAGATGGAAAAGGAGATGCAAAAGTAAACTGAAGGAAATAATTTGATAAAAAATTAGAAAGCAGAAGCTAATGAATCTATGAGACATCAAGAATCAGTCAAACAGAATCTATAGAATGAAAAGATAGAAGAAAATGTAAAATGTCTAACTGGAAAAACAATTGCCATGGAAAATATAGTAACAGTATATAGAAAACAGTATATAGTATATATAAGAAAATATAGTAACAGTATATAGAAAACAGTATATAGTATATATAAGAAAATATAGTAACACTATATAGAAAACAGTAAATCTAAGGATGACTGATCTGCCAGAAAGTCATGAAAAAGAAAAGAGCTTGGACAATATCATCCAAGAAATGATCAAGGAAAATTGTCCAGAAGTCCTGGATCCAGAGGGCAAAAGAGTCATCAAAAGAATCCAACATTCACCTGTTGAAAGGGATCTCAAACTAAAAACACCAAGGAATATCACTGCAAAATTCCAGAACTATCAAGTAAAGGAGAAAATACTGCAGGCAGCCTGAAAGAAACAATTCAAATATCAAGGAGTTACAGTCAGGATTACACAGGACCTTGCAGCTTCTACATTAAAAGACTGAAGGAATTGGAATATGATACTTCATAAGGCAAAGGAGATGGGACTACAACCAAAGATTAATTACTCAGCAAAGCTGAGCATAATATTTCAAGCAAGGAGATGAATATTCAACTAAATAAGAGATTTCCAGGTCTTCCTGATGAGGTAGGAACTCACAGAAAATTCAATCTTCAAATGTAGATCTCAAGAGAGGCATATAAAGGGAAACAGGGCAAAAATAACTTGTTACTTGCTATGGGCAAATTGTTCATACCACTATAAGGGAAGATGATACTTATTAGTCTTGAGAATTATATATTAATTGTGATATATAAAAGGGATATACATAGATAGAGGGAGTGGGTATAAATTAAATGACGTGAAGATAAATGTGATTTAAGGGTGTGAAGGGATTGTAATGGAAGATGGGAAAAGGAGGATGCAGGAAAAAATAAATTATACTACCGGAAGAGTCACAAAAATATATTATAGTACAGAGAAAGAGGGGACAGAGATGAGTATTCTTTGAGAGGTACTCTCATCAAATTTTATTCAAGGAGAGAGCAACAAAGTCAGTGAAGTACAGAAACACAACTAGCTCTATAGGGAGTAGGAGGGGAAGGGAGAAAGGAAAGGGAAGGGAAGCTAAAAAGGATGGAGGAAGTAGTAAGGGAAAAGGGGATTAAAGGGGAGGGAGGCTGATAGAAGGAAAGGAAGACTGAGGCAGTGGTCAAAAATTAAAACTCTATTGTGGAGGAGAAGGAAGAGAAAACTAAAAGCATAAATGGGGAGGGAGAAGGGGATGGAGGGAAAGATACAGACAGCAATCATAATGGTGAATGTGAATGGGATGAACTCACCCATAAAAAGAAGATGGATAGCATAATGGATTAAAAACCATAATCCAACAATATGTTGTTTACAAGAAACACATTTGAAACAGGGGGATACACAGTGTAAAGGTAAAAGGTTGGAGCAGAATGTATTGTGCTTCAGGTGGAGGAGCAATCTTAATCTCAGACAAAGCAAAAGCAGAAACAGAGCAAATCAAAAGAGATAAAGAAAGAAACTACATCCTACTGAAAGTCACCATAGACAACAAGGCAATTTCATTATTAAACATATATGGTCTAAGTAGTATAGTATCAAAATTCTGAGAGAAGTTAAGGGAGTTACAGTAAGAAATAGACACCAAAACTGTACTAGTGGGGGACCTCAACCTCCCCCTCTCTGAACCTGATATATATCTAACCTGAAAATAAACAAGAAAGAAGTATGGGGCTGAATAAAACTCTTGATAAGTTAGATATGATAGATCTCTAGAGAAAAGCAAATGGGAATATACATTTTTCTCAGTGGTACATGGCACATATACAAAAACTGACCATGTAATAGGCCTTAAAAACTCACAATCAAGTGTAGAAAGTCAGAGACACTCAATGCACACTTCTCAGATCATAATGCAATGAAAATTATAAGTAATCAAAGGTCATGGAAAGATAAGCCAAAAATTAATTGGAAACTAAACAATCTAATCCTAAAGAATGAGTGAGTTAAGCAACAAATTATAGAAACAATCAACAACTTCATTCAAGAGAATGAAAATAATGAGACAACCTATCAAATCTTATGGGATACTGAAACAGCAGTTCCTAGGGGAAGTTTTATATCTTTGAATGCCTACATGAATAAAATAGAGAAATAGGAGATCAATGAATTGGGCATGCAGCTGAAAAATAACAAATTAAAAATCCCCAAGTAAATACTAAATTAGAAATATGGAAAACCAAAGGAGAGATTAATAAAATTGAAATTAAGAAAACTATTGGACTAATAAATAATACTAAGAATTGGTTTTATGAAAAAACCAATAAAATTGATAAACCTTTGGTCAATTTGATTTAAAAAAAGAAGAAAATCAAATTACCAATATAAAAAAATGAAAAGTGTGAACTAACCCCGAATAAGGAGG
>JAQQSK010005179.1:0-16214 GCA_028658325.1 Potorous gilbertii
AAGAACTACTTTTGCAGTATCCCATAAGAGTTGGTATGTTGTCTCATTATTGTCATTCTCTTGATTGAAGTTGTTGATTGTTTCTATAATTTGTTACTTTATTCACTCCTTCTTTAGGATTAGATTATTTAATTTCCAATGAATTTTTGGTCTATCTTTCCATGGCCTTTTATTACGTATAATTTTCATTACATTATGATCTGAGAAGGATGCATTGACTATATCTGCCTTTCTGCACTGGATTGTGAGGTTTTTATGCCCTAGAATATGGTCAATTTTTGTATATGTGCCATGTCCCGCTGAGAAAAAGGTGTATTTCTTTCTTTTTCCATTCAATTTTCTCCAGAAATCTATCATATCTACCTTATTCAGGATTTTATTTACCTCCTTAACTTCTTTCTTGTTTATTTTGAGGTTGGATTTATCCACTTCAGAGAGGGGGAGGTTGAAGTCCCCCACTACTATAGTTTTGGTATCTATTTCTTCCTTCAACTCCCTCAATTTTTCAACTAAGAATCTGGATGCTATACCACTTGGAGCATACATGTTTAGAGTGATATTGCTTCACCATCTATGGTGCATTTTAGCAGGATACAGTTTCCTCCCTTATTTCTTTTGATTAGGTGTATTTCTGCTTTTGCTTTCTCTGACATTGGGATTGCTACCCTAGCTTTTCTTACATCAGCTGAAGCACTATATATTCTGCTCCAATCTTTTAGCTTTACCCTGTGTGTAGCCTCCTGTTTCAAATATGTTTCTTGTAAACAGTATATTATTGGATTGTGGCTTAGCCCATTTTAATATCAGTCTCTGTTTTATGGGAGAGTTCATTCCATTCACTTTCTCAATTATGATAACAATCTGTGTCTTTTTCTCCATCCTCTTTCCCACCATTTGGTCTCCCATCTCCCTTCCCCTCCTCAATAGTTATCACTTTTTACCACCACCTCCTGCAGTCATCCCTTCCTTCTTTAAGCCCCTCTCCCTTTTACTCTACTTTGCCCTTACTACTTCTTATCTACCTTTTAGTTTCCTCTCCCCTTTCTTACCCCTTCCTCTCCTACTGCCTTCAGAGTTAATTAGAATTATATATTTAATTAAGTTTCTTGTTCCCTCCTTGAACAAAATCAGATGAGAGTACCTCTGAAACAATGCTCATCTCTCTCCTCTCTTTCCCTCTACTATGATTTTGTACTTCTTCCTTTGATTTAATTTACCATTTTCTGCTTCCTCCTTTTCATACCTTCTGTTACAATCCCTTTGCATGCTTAAATCATATTTTTATCATCACATCATTTACTTTATACCTGTTCCCTCTATGTGTATACTTTTTATATTTCATAAGACATGGGCAATTTTCAAAGATTTACAGGTATCATCTTCCCTTATAAGGAGGTAAACAGTTTGCCCAAATTGAGTTACAAGTCCCCCACCCCTTCTCATTTACTTTTTTATGCCTCTCTTGAGACTTGCGTTTGAAGATCAAATTTTCTATTGACTTCTGGCTTTTTTGTCAAGAAGGTCTTGAAATCCCTTACTTCGTTGAATGACCATCTCCTTGCCTGAAATGTTATGCTGAACTTTGCTGGGTAATTGCTGCTTGGCTTCAACCCCAGCTTCTTTGCCTTATGGAATATAAGATTCCAAGTCCTTCGATCTTTTAATGTAGAAGTTGCAAGGTCTTGTGTGATGTTGACTGTACCTACTCAATATTGGAATGTTTACTTTCTGACTGTCTGTAGTATTTTCTCCTTCACTTTAGAGTTGTGGAATTTGGCAACAATATTTCTTGGTGTTTTTTGTTTGGGATCCTTTTGGGAACATGAATGGTGGATTCTTTCGATGACTATTTTGCCCTCTAGATCTAGCAATTCTCTATAGTTTTCCTTGATGATTTCTTGGAAGATATTGTCCAGAATCTTTTTTTTAATCACAGCTTTCCAGTAGGCCGATAATTCTTTCATTTTCTCTCCTGCATCTATTTCCCAAGTCAGTTGTTTCTCCAAATAAATATTTTATATTTTCTTCTATCTTTTCATTCTTTAATTTTGTTTGACTGGTTCTTGATGTACTGTAGAGTCATTAGTTTCTACTTGCCCAATTCTAATTCTTATCAAGTTGTTTTCTTCAGTTAACTTCTGCATCTCCTCATCTGTCCAATTATTCCTTTTAAGGAATTATTTTCTCCAATTAGTTTTTGAACTTCCTTTTCCATTTGTTCAATTTTCCTTTTTAAAGAGATGTTCTCTTCATGGAATTCTTTTTTCATGGTTTTAGAATCATTGGCCACTTTCTCTTCTATTTCCTTCTTCAGCTGTTCCATGAGAGCTGTTTGTGCATGTGAGCAGTTTGTAGTCCCTTCTGAAGTTTCAGATGGAAGTATAGTCTCCTCTTTGGTATTCGAGTTTTGGTCCTTGACCTCATGGAAAGATTCTCTGTTTTTTTGCCCTCTCTTTGCTTTTTCTTGCTCATGATAGTGATTGTGTGTTGTAGCTTCTGGTTCTTTCAGTTAGAAGCTGTAGAACTTGATGTTGAGCTGACTGGCGTGAAAAAGCTAAGGGCAGATACTAATTTATCTTTTTGTTTTGTATTTCTCCTATTAGCCCTGGGGTTAGCGTGTTAAGTGTGAGGGTGTCATTTCCTGGTCACAGGAGATCGATCTCTTCAGCTGAGCTGAGGCAAAGGCAGGCTCAGGGGTTGGTGATCCCAGATGTTCTATTATCTTCCCACTTCCCCTGGAGTGCTGAGGCACACCTGGATCCTAGTGCAAGTTTTCACCTCCTTTGTAACTCCTCTCCTGGTGGTGAGGCACACCTGGGTCATAGTGTGAGTTTCTACCACCCTAGGGCCCCTCTCTTTCCAGTTCGCCTCTGCCACAGTAAGAGGAATTTCCCTTAGATATTTTCCTAGCCTCAGGTGTTATGAGACTGCCTTGCTGACTGTTCCCACTGATACAATATTTTCTGGGGCAATTATTTTATGGTTCTTTTGAGGTTAACAAAAGTGGAGGAGAGAGCATTTACTGTTCACTCTGCCATTGTGGCTCATTGAAGTTCAAATAGTTGACTTACAGAAGTTTATTTTGTGGGATGAAAGTCTCAGGAATGCTGCAGCTGATATCTGGTGCTCAGTAGCTGTCATTTGCTTAACTCTACTGGTCTCGCCCCTGGGCTGCCACTCTGCTTTTCCACTGTGCTGCTACTGTCTATTCCTGCCCCAGGATTTGCACACGTGGCCGCACTACTGTGAAAAGCACTGCTCTGTGTGCTGTGGGCCCACCCCCATGGAACAGATCTTTCCTTTTGACCTTCCAGTCTGTCCTGGTCTGTGAATCTGCCACAGTCTTTGTCCTGTTGGTTCCTGCCCCTCCACAATTTGATCAGATTCTCTTTTTAGAGGTATCTGAAGGAGTTTGTCTAAGATCTTAGGTGAGTTGTTGCTCTCACTCAGTCATCTTGTCTCTGCCCATCGTGCATAATTTTTAGGCAAGGATATGGAAATTCAATGAAATAAGGGATTTCTAGACCTGCCTGATGAAAAGATCAGAGCTCAATAGAAAATTTGGTCATGAAATACAAGTCTCAAGAAAAGCAAAAAAGGGTAAGCAGGGAGAAAAAGCAGCATGATACTCAGGCCAAACTTTTTAAACTCCTAAAAGGGAAGATGATACTTGAGAATTGTACATTTATTATGATATTTAAAAGGGATATACATAGAGAGAGTGGGTATGAATTATCTGATATGATGATAAAAAAATATGATTTAAAGGTGAGAAGAGCTTGTAACAGGAGATATAGAAAGGAGGCAAAAAAAGGCAAGTTTTTTCACATGAAGAAGCATAAAATCATATCATAACAAAGGGAAAGAAGTGAAGGAAATGAACACTGATTGAGATTTAGAGTAAACCAATTTTGTTCAACACTGGACCAACAAATTCAGTTAAATTTGGAAATCTAAGTTGTCCTACAGGCAGTAGAAGGAGAAAGGAGAAAGAAAAAGGAGGAGAGGCAAAAAAGGAGGGGAAGAAGCTGTAAGGGAAAGGTGGAAATAGAGGGAGTGGGCTACTAGAAGGGAGGGAATTGCTGGCAAAAAAAAATTAAAACTTCATTGTGGAGGGAAGGGAGAAAGGAGAACTAAAAGCACAAATGGGGGAGAAAAAGGATGATGAGAATGACACAAAGAATAATCATAACTATAGGTCTATGTGAACTGATGCTGAGTGAAATTAACACAACCGGAAGAACATTGTACACAGTAACAACCACCGTGGGAAGTGAATTTTCTGTTAGACTTAGCCCTTCATAGCAATGCCAAGGTCCTAAAACATTCCCAAAGGACTCTTGAGGCAAAATGCCATCCACATCCATAGAAAGAACTGTGGAACTGGAACACAGGATGAAGTAGAATATTTTCTCTTGTGTTATATTTTGTGTTTTCTCATGGTTTCCCTCATTCATTTTTTAATTTCCCTATACCATATGACATTTGAAAATGGGCTTAATCAGAATGAATGTATGGAAACCATATAAGATTGCATATCATCTCAGGGAGGGAAATAAGCAGAAAAAGTAGAAAATCTGAGACTTACGGAAGTGATTGTAGAAAACTGTGAACAAATAAATTAATAAAAAAATAAAAAAATTAAATTAAATAAACACTCCTCAAATTTTTTTCTGCATGAAATTCTCTGTTATATGCACACACAGAACTGCACACAATATTGGGGACACATGTATCTGTCATATCAAGAACCCAGTGCATGTCTCCATATTCATACTCATTTTCCCTCAACTTTTTTTTTCTCTTCATTTAGTTCAGATTTTTTTCCTTTCCTTGCTAACTTAAGAAGTGATTTTTCTTTCAGATTCAATTTTATAGTTGACAGGAATTCTCCATTAAATTTGGAAATGTTCTCTCCCATCATTCTTATTTACTCTAATTGTAAGAAGATTAACTAACATTTGCAAATCAGATGCAAAATATATATCTGTATATAAGGAAGGCATGAAGACCTAGTGAATTGTAAAGAAGTTTGAAAAGCTTTACACTGTCCCCTTGTTCTTTCTGGATTTCATGGTCTGAGGTTTGCTTGTTCAGAGGCCCTTCCTTCTCTAGGATTGATGTTAGTTTGGTCCAGGTAAAACTTAGTTTTCTTATAAAGAAGTTGTTCTTAAAATTGAACATAATTCAATTATATGCTAAACAAAAGAAGAAAGTGGGATTATATTTTTTTAATTGCACTGAATTTTTCTTATTCATTCATTCAGGCATTTGTAGAACCCTTTGCAGGTATACTTCTCCAGCTCCTGCCTGCACTTGTGGGCCATGAAGTCAAAAGTTAACCTCTACTTTTAATCAAGATTTCAGGAGTAAATATGATGATTTGATCTTTCTAGTACCATTACTTTCTGGCTCTGCAATTAAGCTCCCATCTGAATATCATGCTTACATAATCATTTTTAGAAAAGTTGTTTGCAAAAGGAGGAGTTGGGAGGCAGAGCCAAGATGGCAGAGCAAATGTAGGTACTTGCCTGAGCTCTTTTCCAACCCACTCAATGCATTTTAAAATGACTGTTAACAATTTCTAGAGCAGTAGAATCCATATAAAATAGAATGAAACAAATTCCTTGGCTAAGACAACTTACAAGGCTGGCAGGAACGGTCTATTGCAACAGGATGAGAAAGGAACATAGTCCATTGCAGGCTGAACTAGTACAGACAGAAACCTTGCAAACCAGGAGCAAGTGTCACAGCAATTGAACCAATGGCAGCAATGACAATTTCAAAGTTTCCTAATCTCTCAGCCTACAGACACCAAAGACGACTTAGAAGGTCACAGGAAAGTTCTGTCACACTCAGATGAGAGTGAAGCAAAATTCAGGCCAGGCCGTGCTAGTACAGTCCCAGCTCTATCAAAGGCCTTGGGAGTCAGTAAATCAGGAGCTGCAGTGGCTACTTGCAGAACTCTTTACCCACAGACAGTAAGGGGGTCAAACCACTGGTCACAAGGACGTTACTGGAGCCTTCACTGTCACTGAGGAAGGACTTAGCTGCTGTGCCCGTGCTCATGGGCATGCATTGTTGTTATCACTGCTATGTATTAGGCAATGTGCTGAGGAATTTAGAAATATTAAGCATCTCATTGATGCTCATAGCTTTAGAAAATATGTATTCTTAGTATCTTCATTTTGCAGCTGAAAAAACTAATGTAGGTAAAAATTAACTAACTTTTCCAGGATCACCCAGTGAATAACTCTCTGAGTTGGTATTTGAATTCATATCTTCCTGACTCTGGGCCCATAGTCTATCCATGGCAATTAGGTTGCTGAATTTAGATGTCCTTAATTGAGGGTGACTTTCTTCCATCAAGTGCATGATTAGTGGTAATTCACACTTAATTTGAAGTGGTACCATTTTGGGATGCCTTCATAGCACTGCCACACCCCTTTGCATCACCTATCCACTTCTCTCTTCAGTGCTTGTACCCACTACATCTAAATCCATTCTCTCTCTGATCTCCAGACGAACAAGTACAATCTCTTTTCTTGAGTTCCCTGCAAGTTCTTATTGATCCTTTCAAAGAACTCTGTTTTCCTCCTCTTTGAGACCATTTCTTTTGAGGGCTTTCAGAATTTCATTCTTGAAAGCATCCTCTGAAGAAAAAGAAAACGTTTATAAAGAGAAGATGGACTTAATTCTTTAATTTATCTTTGCCTAAGAGGGAACAGAGCAAAGACAGATAATAGAGAGTTGATTTCAGGGTTAAGCAAGGATGTGTGTGGAGGACTTGAGGGGAGGAGAAAAATACATTGTCTTTAATTTAACAAGGCAGCGTGAATTAAATCTCAAGATACAAAAAACCTGGTGAATTTCATTGTGTAATCACAATCAGTTGTTTGGTAATTACTAAGAAAGTAGAGTTACTACAGTTCAAAGGAGAAGATATATTCCTTATTCCCAAAAAGATAAGAGAAATACTTTAAATTCCTCAATCAACCACAGAGTTTGAGTTTGAAAATCTTGAAAATTTTAGAACTTACATTTAAAATAGTGATTTCTAGCGTTTGAAGGTAAAACAGATTAAACTGATTTTTGGGGTGGGGTAGTTAATCAAAAACAGAAGAACAATCACTAAAGAGAGAGACAACATAGGTTCGATAATAACCAAAATATCAGTTTTCTTAATTGCTATTATATTTTTTCTTTATATTTTTTACGTTGAATTTTCTCTTCATACGTATTAAACTCATCTTCTACACGAAGCTTTCTCAACCTCTCCCCCCAAGATAACGATGCTTCCTCCTCCCCACAAAAACTTTTATTTGTTTCACTATTCTATATTTCATATTTTTCTCTTTATATTTATTCTATATTCTTATATTTTAATGTAATCTTCCTATTAGATTATAAATTTTCATATTGGTTATATGCATGTGTATGTATGTATATATATATGTATATATATGTATACATATATATATATATATCCTACAGAGGTTAGTTTATTGTACATATCAGGTGCTTTATAAGTGTTTGTCGTTACATGATTATGGCCATTAGTGAGTGCTGAATAAATCATTCCAAAAGGCTGTTAACCACTCTCACCCATTCTGGACTTACTACTTCTTTCATACAACATAGCTGATGGTGGATGAACTCTGAAGCAGGAGATATGGTCCAACAACAAATTCTCCCTATCTATTTAAACTTTGGTAAGTGGCTTAAATCCTGAGAGCAAATAGTCTCTCCTGGTCAAATGAAGCCAAAGACCTTGAACTACCTACCTAACAGGGTGGTTCTGAGCACATCACATTAATACTCTTAAATTGCTATTTAGATAAAACTATTAATATCATCATCATCACTCATCTCTGTAAAATCGTGGTGCCAGCCAAGCAGAGCATCATCATCACCATCATCACTAAGCTTTTTCCCCTTGTCATTTCATTTATGCTTAATAGAACCAAACTGGTCCATTATAGAGTTATTCTTTTTGCCTGGACTATTGCAGTAAATTGCTCTTTTTTCTCTTGTGACCCAGTCCCTCCCCTTTATATATGACAAGCAATATAGGCATGGTACTGAATTTTGACCTAGGAAGACCTGGGTTCAAATGCTAGCTGATCACTCTCAATCCTTTCTCTGTCTCATTTCTTTCTCATTTTTGAAATTACGGAATTATATTTGATTCTTCTGGAAGGAAACTAGGGAAGTCATTTAATCCTGACTTTTAACCTCAGTTCCTCATCTGTTAAATGAGCTGGAGAAGGAAATGGCAAACCACTTCAATATCTTTCCCAAGAAAAGTCCAAATGGCATCGTGGAGAGTATTGGCATAACAATGAGAAGTTCTGCTAAGTCGAAAACCGATGATGCAATGATCTGCATCCCTATAATGGCTGGCAAAATAGCCTTCTGAAAAATCAAATCCAATCATTTCATTTTCTTAAGGACCTTCTGTTCCTCCCTCTTTTTCCATAATAGCCTATCAATTCTCCATCCCCTTAGCATTTGACGTCCTTCACAGTTTCCTCCAATCTCCCCTTCCAGGCTTGGGGTATGTTACTCCCTTTCACAAATTCTATGTTCTTGCAAACCCACCCCATGCCATAAATGCTCTTCCTTTTCACCTTTACCAAGAAAACATTTTGGCTTCCTTCAAGTCTCTTACAAGAAGCAAGTCTCCCCTAAATCCTGCAAATTTCTGGAAATCCTTATCCTGTAAATAATGTTATATTCACTTCATAGAACTTTCATATTTGCTTATTTTCCCATGTATTTTTCTCTATAATATGATTTTTAGTCTGACTGTGAGAACTTTGTTTTTGTCACAGAATCATCACTACTTCTTAATTAATGTTTTCTAAATGACTGTATGAATCATAGTATCTGAGTTTCTTCATTCACAAAATGGAAATAAATGCAATAGTACCTAAAATAATCTTTCACAGAGAATTTATACAAGGCAAATATCCCCATGGAGGTCAGAAGAAGTAATACAACAATATTCTCAAGAACTCTCTAGAGAACTTTGGAATGGATTGTGAGACAAAGGAGACACCGGCATAGGACCGCCCAGCATGATGTGTCTATATCAAAGAAGGTACTGTGATTTATATGCAAAGCAAAGTTGCAGACGCTCAAAAGAAGTGAAATGTGCAAATTTAGAGCCATATCCATTCCAAGTATTTATATGGACTACTTGTACCTGACATATGGTAGAGACTTCTGAGATAATATTGGTCTGATCAGCCATGGTGAGATACAACTTAACTTGATTAGAACATAGCCATGTCACTTTAGTGCTCTTCAAGAACTAAGGGCAGCAACCAACCAATCTGCCTCAGAGTGTTGTTGTAAAGGTCAAATGAAATAATGTATGCATGAAGTTTACAAATTCAAAGAATTTTAAAAGGCAAAATATTATAATTACTATTTTGCTTTGATTTTTCATTATTGACATGAGGGGGTATTGTTTGGAGGGACATGTATATGAGTAATGAACTAGTAGAGGAAAAATATTGTATGTGTAGTCAAGGATGAGTTTAATGAAACAGATATGATGAAAGGGAGTTGTTTGATATAATAATAAAGTGGTGGATTTCTGATTGGGGAGGGCTCTGAATGGCAGTTTGATGAGCTTGTCCTGGTGTGACATTACTGTCTCTCTGTCTTTTACAGACTTTTTTTAATGACTCATTTTTCTTAGGCTTCCTCATTCAACCTAAATGTTTCCAATCAATTTGAAAGTAATTATTTCCTGAATTACCTATTAACTGTGATATTTTCTTTAGGTTGATAGCATTCAGCTATTTAAATATGTTGAACTCTCTTTTATCTTCTCTTTATTCCTCTCAAAGGAGAGGCATTGAATATTGGATCTTTCTCAGGTACTCACTGAGAGGTGCCTAGTTGGTTGGACCATGAGACCTAAATAAATAAAATGTATGTATATATGTATGTATGTATGTATGCATGTACACACATATATAAATGTGTGTAGCTGTACATTGTGCCCACATGTGCATATATGCAAATATGTATGTCCATATATGCATTATTCATACATATACATATATACATACACACATATATGCACTAACAACAGCAGCTACTTGTATGTATATATAAAGATAGATTCTTGTGTTCTACAAGATACTTTTTTCACAAAACCTTATTGTGATAAATAGTAGGCACCAAAGAATTTAAACTGCCTTAGTGCAGTCCCATTTAATTTTTGTTGAAAGAGATTCTAAAATTTATTGATACTACAGGTTTTATTTTCCAGCAGAGGAAACTAAAGAACAGTGACATTAAATGCCTTGTCTAGGGTCTCAAAACCAATAAGTGTTCAAGGCAGAGTTTGCATCCAAGAGTTCCTCACTCCAAGTATCTGCCTCACTGCCTAAGAGGTCTAGTTGTCTTTTTCAAGACAACCCAGAAGACAATTGTTTTCTAGTATCTTCATGTTGCTATGGATTTTATCTTTCATTATCTAAGCATTCCCTATCTACTAATCACATGGCAAACATATGTGACAACCTTGGCCACCCTGCTTATCTATCTTAATCTAGGTACTTCTCTATTTATCAATGTTGATTTTATTAAGGTACTCAGAAATGAATATGATATTGCAGATATAGTCATCATTATCTGTAGAAAAGGTCATATCATTCAGGATTAGAACTCAGAAATGAATGAAAAATAAATGAGTGAATGAATAGATGAATTAAAGAATGATTACATGAATTTATGAAAAAATATTAAGTCCTCTCTATCCACTGGATTGTGAACTCCTTGAAAGGTAAGATTGTCTTCTGTCTTTTGTATCTCTAGTGCCTGACATAAAACTTGGCACATAGAAGGCACTTAATAACTCCTTGTTTGCTGACTTACTGTATGCCAAGCACTGTATTCAATTCTGTGGATACAGATACAAAAGCAAAGATAATTCCTCTCTTCAAGGAGTTTATATTGTAAAGCAGCAATGAACACAAGTAGTGGTAAAATAGTAGTAGTAGTAGTAGCAGTAGTAGTAGTAGCAGTAGCAGGAGTACTAGTACTAGTTATTAGTAGTAGTAGTAGCTGTAGTAGTAGTAGTAGTTGTAGCAGTAGTAGCAGTAACAGTAGTAGTAGTAGTAGCAGGAGCAGTAGTACTAGTACTAGTAGTATTAGTAGTAGTAGTAGTAGTGGTAGCAGTAGTAGTAGTAGCAGTAGCCATAGCAGTAGCAGCAGCAGCAGCAGCAGCAGCATCTCTACTGTGCTTTAAATTTTCATGTCACCTTTTGTGAGTACACTCTAACATAAGAGTTATTGTCATCCTTGGTTTATAGATAAAGAAACTGTGGCTGAGAAAGTTTGAAGTGGTCTGCTTATTGTGCCACAACTCAGAAATGCAGGAGGCAGGGCTTGGTGTGAGTTATTTCTCACTCTAGGCCCAAGGCTCTATGGATTACACCATCTAACTCCACCCTGAGGGCTGCTATGGAAGAATACAGATAAACATCTGGGTGTCAAGTGAATATACTGATTAAACCCATGCTTGCTAATCTGTTCAGTATCTTCTCTGAAGGTGAGGGAACTCTTTAAAACACAGATACTAAGTTATATATAGGTTGAAATTTTCCTTGTTGCATGAGTCCCCATATTGCCCAAAATGCACATTATCACCTTAGTAACCTACAATGTGTCCAACATTGCTTTTGGAACTAAAGTTCTTTGAATATGAAAGAAACATGGTAGCTGTCCTTGAAGAACATATAACCAAGTTTTGAAGGTGACAAAGATACCTGATACAAAGAGCGTGAAATCCATGCAGCAGCCTTTTACATCCAGGCCCTTTCAATCCTTACAAAGCCTGATTCTCACCAAGGTTTTATAGTTCTAGATACAATTAAAAGATTCAAAGAAAGTAGAATATGCAAACACACATGACATAAGGTCTTGGAAAACATATTTATATAATACGTAGACCAAACAATCATTGGTTTGTCAGCATTTGAAAATAAAAAAGAAGTGATTTGAAATGTTTTTAACACTGTGGATGGAAAATAATTTTCTTCCTCAAAGTTTCCAACTCTTTGTAATTAGATTTCCCAAACCAAATTAACCCAGGCATCTGTAATTTATTTCTTTGCAATCACCATAAAATGATAACATTCCTTCTGCGTATTTTTTTCCTCTGTGATGAGAAAGAAAATGTGAATTCTCTCCAAATTGCATGTTTTGCTCCATTTGCTCTCTCTTCTACCACCTGAATCTTGGCCACTGTTCTGACAGCAAATTGGACAACCTTGTAAATCAAACACTATCTTCCAGTCATCTTCATGCGAAATGTGCAGTCCCAGAAATGGAGAAGTTAGATGCCAATGCTTTAAGCTATTTAGAGCACCATATTTGTAATATGTGAAATAGCTACTAAAGAGAATGATTTTACTGCTTAGAAGAAGATTATAGGAGATACTGGTTGAAGGTTATTGGCAGTACCATCCAGCCATATGTCATTGGTGGTTTCTGGGACTAGAACTTTTAACCATGTGAAAATTAATTAATGTTTGAATTCTGTGTCATATAGACTCAAGAGAATACTCTCTCTTTTTTTCTATCAGGTATTTATAATGAAGTGAAAGAGTAAAGAATGTAATTAATTCAATGGATGATTGATGAAGTGGGCAGGCTAACCATCTGCAGAAAGCAAGTGATAATTGGTGACCATCCTGGATATTCTTCTGGTATCCTTCACAATGTCAGCAGATAGAAACTAGCTAGTGGAGCGACACTTTGAAGTCTTCTTATGAGATACCAAGCACTAGATCCATAAGGGATGGGCAGGTATTCATGGACTGCAATCTACATCACTGGAGAGAATATTCTCAGCAATGAGATTTTTATTTGGAGTTAAGTCAGTTTGTGACAAGCAAAATCTAGTTACGAACAGGCTACATACAAGAAAAATTGGAAATAATAAACTGAAGGAAGGTGCTTCAATAAACATGAGTTTGGAAGATTTCCTTTAAAAGACAGGACTTTTGATGAAGTATAATGGAGGCTAGGATACCGAAGTGGGGAGGGAAAGTGTTCTAGGCAAGTGGGATAGCCAGTAAAAAGCCTGGAGTCTAGAGATGAAATGTATTTTTGTGGAACAACAAGAAGGCAAGTGTCACTGGTTAAAATAGTATGTGACATGAAACACTGTATATGTCGAACCTATACAGAATTGTATGCTGTCATGGGGAGGGAGGGGGGTGGGGGGGAAGGTGTGGGGGTATAAAATCTTAATTTTAAGGAAGTGATTGTAGAACATTTATAAATAAATAAAACAAAGAAAAAAGTTGGAGGGGAGGAACTATGAAGGGCTTTGAGCACCATACAAAATATTTTATATTTGATTCTGGAAATAATAGGGAGCCACTGAAGTTTATTGATTGGTGGGGGTGGAGTGGGCATGACAAGGTGAGGAATATGTTTCAAGAAAATCACTTTGTCATCTGAATGTAGGATGGATTGGACTGACGAGAAACTAGGCAGACAGATCCACTAGCAGGCTACTACATGAAGAATTGATGAGGGCCAGCACTAGTATGGTAGCAATATCAGAGGAAAAAAAGACAGCATTTGAGGATATTGCAAAGGTTAATTGATACATCCTTAAAAAAGACTTGATTCAGAGAGTGAAAGAGAGGAGTCAAAGATATTGTTGTTCCATCAATTTTCAGACATGTCTGATTGCTCCTGACCCCATATGGCATTTTCTTGACAAAAATATTGGAGTGTTTTGTCATTTCCTTCTCATTTTTACAGATGAGGGACTGAGGCAAATAGGGTCACTGAGCTAGTAAGTAGCAGAGGCCAAACTTGAACTCATGAAGATAAAGTTTTCTTGATTCCAAGTCCAATGCTCCATCTACTTGCTCTATGTAGCTTTCCAGTCAAGGATGACAATTTAGTTATAAACCCAAGAGACTGAGTGAATGGTGTTGTCTTTGATAGTAATGAGTCAGTTTTGGAAGTATTAAGTTTACATTTTCTCCTAGATATACATTTTGAGATTTCTGAAAGAGTTGGAAGTACGATATTGGAAATCAGTAGAGAGGTTATGGTAGGATAGGTATATTTCTGAAAGATCAACATAGAGATAATTAAACCCAACTCATAATACTGCTGTTTGAGGTAATTTAGAGGAAGAAGAGAAGAGGGCTGAGGACAGAGCTTTGTGGGACATCTTCAGTTAGAAGTTATGACATGGAAATAAAGGGAATAAATATAGAAAAAACTGAAGATTGATCTGATAGGTAGGAGGAGATTAAGGAGATAATGGTTTCACCCAAAAAAAACTTGAGAGAAGAGAGTTTCAAGGAGAAGAGAGAAATCAACAAAGTCAAAGGCTTCAGAGGCTAAAAGGAATGAAAATTGAGAAAAATGCATTCTATTTGGCAATTTTGGAAAGAAGAGTGTGGGTTGGATAATGGGGTAAATACAAATTGCAGACAGTTAGGAAGGAAGTCAGGGGAAAGACAGTATAACCATCTTATAATAGCTTCTCAACGTTAGCCATAAAGAGTAGAACAGATAGAAGATGATGTAGAAAAAGAAGGATAAAGGGAGTGGTTTTTGAGGATTGCTGAGACATAGTCATGTTTGTAGGCAATAGGGAAGAAAGAACTAGTCTAAGAAAAATTGAAAATAAGTGAAAGAGTGGGGATTCCAGAAGGGGTAATCTCTTAGAGAATACAGATGGAATGGAATTGCTGGTTCAGGTAAATGGGTTAGCTTAGCTAAGGAGTAAGACCATATTTTCATATGTGAGAGAGAGGTAAAGAAAGAGATAGTGCCAGAAGGCATCTAAGTGAGATATATGTGTGTGTATACATTTATATTCCTGTATGTATAAGTATATGTTTATATATGTGTTTATATGTATATATGCATGTATACATATGCACACACATATGTGATATGTAAATAGAAAAGGTGAATGTCCTTATTTTTATGTAAAATATGAGGCAAGCTTCTCAGCTAAGAATATCAGGGGAGGGGAGTCATGGGAAATTTGAGGGAAAATAAAATGTTTTGGAAAAACTAGCATAGAAAGAGTGATAGAAAATTTATAAGGGAAAGGTGGAAGAATCACCTAGAAACAGGGAGTATCTAGATGAGGTTGTGTAATGCAAATGGTTGTGAACACAGTCATGATACTTGCGTGTGATGTGCTCCACCTTTATTCAGCATAATGTATGCAGAAGTTACATCTGGATAGTGGGAGTAACCCACAAATGCTTCTTGGCAGCACATTATTTGCAATATGATAAGGGGGCCAGGGATTACAGAGAAGAGAATAAAGCAGATATCAAGTGGTTCACCAATGGGCCAGCCTGAGGAAAAGAGAAAGGGACTAAGGTAGGATTGATGACTTTGGAGCAAACAAAAGTATTGAGAGATTAAAATTCATGATGTGGACAAAGAGTAGGGTTTCACAAAGGAAGACAGAGGGAGATTATAAATGCACATCATAATTGATAAAAAGCAAGTAAGATTTCCAAATTCTTAAACATGGGGATGTTACATTTGCAGTTGATGGAAAGACCAAAGGCTATGACCATCTTTGTGTGTGACTGAGTAGCTTGAGGAACTGACTGAATGCTTAGGGTATTTGAGAGACAGTCAGTATATCAGATAAAGTCCTCTAGCATGAAGGTAGTATTACAGGAAGAGAGAATATTGTGAACTAGGAAGTGGATTCTTTGAAGAAGGAGGAAAAGTGACCTGAATGTCTGGAGTCAAGTGCCTATGGATTGCATGAACCTCAAAAGAGGATAGGTAACTGAGTAATGGAAGCAGAAGAAGAACCAGGAGTGGCATTTGGGACTATGAAGTATTCCATGTTGATCAGTGAACCAGTAGGAGTAAGTCAAGGTGAAGTTAGTAATGGATAGAGGGGTCAGGGAAACTATGTCATCAGTGGAGAGGCAGATATTGATTTCTAGAAGAGGGGAAAATTGGGAGAGAAAAAATTTACAATATGAAAGTAGATGTATTGCATATGTAACAAGTATTCTAGAGAATGGTCACAGTGGAATGGGTGTGTGAACTTTGGTTGAGAATTTGGAGTGGAAGCATTTTGAGGGACATGAATAAGGAGTAACAAGAGACACCTTTCCATGAGAAATATTAAAAGATGTGGAAAGGGGCATCTGGTATGTGAGATTATTCATCCA
>JAQQSK010005180.1:0-15275 GCA_028658325.1 Potorous gilbertii
GGCATATTCCTAGTCAGTTCCTTGACTTTTGAGTCCTTTGTCAAGAGGAGGGTATATTGGACCTGTAAGTTCTCAGTTCCTCCAAGGTGGCACAGAGGAGTTTACTCCTTTCCTGGATCATGCTCTTGTCTAGTAGCAACCACAAGCATTTGGTTCTGCCCAGGATCTGCCAGTAGGGTCTTCTCTCCACAACTGCCTCCAGCTCCACCACACCAGTATGCTCCTCCTCACCCTAGGCCCACCACTCAGGGCAGAGATCTAGAACAGCTGGATGATTCCCCCAGGTGTTTTAGGTAGAGAGTTCCAAAAATGGACCCTGTTCCACAGCAACCACTGCCACCCTGGGGCCCCTGGGGCTAGACCACATTCCCTTTGCATGCAGGTGAAAGTGCCTTCTCACTGACTTTTTCAGCTGTTTTTGACGTTTGTGGGTGGAGCACTCTGACAACTTTGGCTGCTGCTGGAGATTCAACCCCTGAGACCTGCTTATGCCACACAGCCAAGGTTGAGCTGTACTGTGCTCATCTCCATGCCTAGTGCGATTCCTGTTTGCCTTCCAGGCTTTCTTTGGGATGGAAATATCTTTAACTCTGATGTTTTGTGGCTTCTGCTACTCTAGGAATTTATTTGGAGTCAATTTTAAAGGTATTTTATGACCTATGAAGGGAGAACATAGAATAGCCGCATCTTTCTACCCTGCCCTCTTGGCTCCACCCCGTGAAATAAGTTTTTGAACCCAAGACAACTTAGAAGGATGAAAATAAAGGTCTGTCTCATTGGTGGGAAAGTGGAGAATAGCACAGTCATACCCAAGCAGGGCTGCAGCAGGCATGGGGGAGGTGAGGGAGGTGACTTAATCAGCATGGTGGCTTTCGGATCTCTTGTCCTACAGACAGTACTGTGTTAGACAACTGTTCAGAGAGAGATTGTAGAAATACTTTTTTTCTGAAAATGGGTGCAGGACTCAATTGCATTGTCTGAATGTAGTGCTAGGTTACAGTATCAAGGCAAGGATGAATACTCGTAGGTATGCTGATCACAGTTTCAAAGTGGAAAAGAGAACTGGTAGTCAAACACAAGCCAGAGCACAGGACAAGAGAGTCATGACCACACCTTACATTAGATCATACCACCTTAAAATGACTGAAAAATTTCAAACTACTTCTGAAAACAACAGCACAAAGCACCTGAACCTATGTGTAGTGCCCCTCCACTCCAGGAACAGAGACCAAATTTACCATAAATTTTAAAATACAGCAATATGCTAGAAAATGAGCAACCAAAAAAGAACCTGACTATAGAAAGATATTATGGTGACAGAGAAGATCGAAATATAAACTCAAAATAGCAACATGAAAAGCCACAAAGAAAAATGTGAATTGGTGTCAGACCTTTCAAAAGAAAAGACTCATTGAAGAGTTCAAAAAGGATTTTAAAACTCAAATAAAGAAAATTTTTAAATGGGAAAAGAAATTAGAGTGAAGAAAGAAAGTCACTGAAAAAGTCGACAACTTGATAGAGGCAAGAAAATAAAAATGCTGAAGAAAATATCCTCTTATAAAAGAAAGAGTCTAAATGATAAAAGAAGCAAAAAAATTCACAGAAGAACTTCTTACAAAGCAGAATTAACCAAATGGAAAAAGATCTTTAAAAAATCACTGAGAAAAACATGCCTTAAAATGTAGAATTATCCAAATGGAGGAACATATAAAAACTAACTGAAAACAATATTTCATTAAACACTAGATTTGGATTCTGAAAGCCATGATGATGGAACAAACAGTAGGTTGCTATAGATCTCCCATATTTACCTCAATTAAATCATAAAATAGCAACCCAGAAGAAATTCTGGAAAAGCAGAGTCAGCAGAAAAAAATGGACTTCTGGTAAAACTTGAAAGATATGCAAAAAGGCTCACCTCATATGAGTAAAAGGGGAGCATAGCCCAGGACAGGAAGTATCCCAGCAAGCCAGCAGCAAGCCCCACCTCAGAAAACCAACGAGAGATGCTGAGATCCACTGTTATGGAGCAGTCAAATGTCACAACCAGGTGTAATAGTAACTTAAAATAGAAAGATCTTTCTCATTAATTAATGGGCTCATATGATCTGCTTGGATCTCCTGGAAGCCTGGGTCATATGTGGTGGGAGAAGTTTGCTGAAGAGGCAGAACAGAAAGGGTGGAGTAGAACTGGGAGGAAGTGAGTAAGTGAGACCAGGTCAGAGGGGAAAGAACACAGGCCCAACTGATACATTGGTATAGTTGACAGTTGAGAAGACCCTAACTAGGGGAGGGGAGGTTTGAGAATGTCTTTGCTCTCTATTGTGATCATGTTTATTAACTTCTTTGTCACCATGGCAGATTTTGCTTTCTCATTCTGGGATTTGGCTTTCCAGTGTTTAAATAAATCTTTTTCTTCTATCTTCTATATGGAAAGCCTTTTATACTTTGTGATTGAGAACTATGCTGGCATATTCATAGGCACCACCAGTACAGTGACTATTGCCTTGGTGATACACCAGGACACCCTACCGAAATACCTAGCATAGCCAGGGAAATTGGCAGACCAGTTCTGAGAACTATCACTTGCTTCAGTGCAACCCAGGGCAACTGGGCATCTTCTGGCTTCTGGACCTCCAGGTGTTTCAGTGCAGTCCAGAGCAAACAGGCACCTTCAGGGGGCCAGACCTCCACATGCTTCAATGTAGCCCCAGGGAAATGCAGAAAAATCCCACCTGGCCTCAGAATGTTCCAGATACCACCACAAGGACACCAAATCAGTAACAAGTAATCTGCCAGATGCCTACAGCTTCCAGCTGCCAGCACCTGAGGACCCATGCACAAATTCAGTGAGGGGATCACAGAACAAGAAGTTTGGGACAGTGCTGGCTGTGCTCCAATAGGAGAGCATAACTTTAAATCCAGGAAATAGGGGGAGAAACCATGACTAAGAAGCAAAAACTAAACTTGAACATAGAAAGATAATATGGTGACAGGGAAAATCAAAACACAAACTCGGAAGAGGACAGCATTGTCAATATACCTACTAATCTGAAAAATTAGCATCAAGCCCAAAAAGACTTCTTGGAAGAGTTCAAGAAGGATTTAAAAGTCAAATAAGAGAGACAGAAGAAAAATTAGGGAAAGAAATTAGAGGGATATAAGAGAGTCAACAACTTGGAAAGGGAAAGACAAAAATTGACTAAAAACAATTCCCTAAAAATATTATTGGGCAAATGGAAAAAAAAAAATCCACTGAAAAAGAAAAAAAATTCCTTGAAAAGTAGAATTGGTCAAATGGAAAAGGTGACACAAAAGCTAACTGAAAAAAATAATTCTTTAAAAATAAGAATTTGGCAAGTAGATGCTATTGATTCTGTGAGATATCAAGAATCAGTATGGGAAAATAGAAGAATATATGAAATATTTCTTTGGAAAACTAAATTGACCTGGAAAATCGATGCAGGAGATATCCTTTTAAGACATGATTATGATTAAAACAAGAGCCTGGATGCTATCCTTCATGAAATTATCGAGAAAAACTTCCCTGATATCAGAACCAGAGGGTAAAATGTGATTGAAACAATCCATCAATCACTGCATGAAAGAGAAATGAAATGACAGGAAAACTTCAAGGAATATTTTAACCAAATTCCAGAATTATTAGATCAAGGAGAAAATACTGCAAACAGCCAGAAAGAAACCATCTAAAGATTGTGGAGCGAGAGTCAGAATTACACAAGTCTGAGTCTTTTCTTCATTAAATTTCAGAGGGCTTGGAAAGTGATACTCCAGAAGGCAAAGGAGCTGGTATCACAACCAAGAATCAATAACCTTTCAAAACTGAGCATAATCTTCAAAGGAAAAGATAAACATTGAATGACATAGGGAACACTCAATCATTTCTGATAAAAGAAACAGCATAATATAAAATTTGATCTTCAAATACAACACTCAAGAGAAGTATAAAAAGGTAAACAAAAAATTAGAAAAAAAGTGATATTCAATAAGGTTAGACTGTTTACATCCATGCACAGGAAGATGATACTTGTAACTCTTGAGAACTGTATCTTTTTTAATTATATTTTTTCAGTTTTCAACAGTCACTAAAATAAGACTTAAATTTTCTCCCTCTCCCTCCCTCCTCCCTTCACACAACAGTAGGCAATATTATACATGTTCTACACATACATTCTTATTAAACACATTTTCACATTAGCCATGGTGCTTAGAAGAATTAAAATGAATGGGAGAAACCATGAAGAAAAACAAAATAAAACAAAACAAGACAATACACAAGAGAAAATAGTCTGCTTCATTCTGTGTTCCAATTCCATAATTCTTTCTCCAGATATGGATGGAATTTTCCCTTAAGAGTCCTTTGGAAATAGGTCATTGCATTATTGTGAAAGGCTAAGTCTATCAGAAACAGTTCTCATACACTGTGGCTATTACCATGTATAATGTTCTCCTGGTTCTGCTGATTGCACTCATCATCAGTTCATATAAGTCTTTCCAGGCTTTTCTAAAGCCTCCCTGTTCATCATATCTTATACCACAATATATTCCATTGCAAACTGTATCTTTATTATGGCATTTAGAAGGGGTCTACATAGACAGAGTGTGGGGGTTTAAATTGACTTTGTTGTGAGGATAAAAAATAAAGGGTGAAAAAATGATGGTGCTGGGATAAGACATGGGGGGAGGCAAAAGAGGGTAAATTGCATCATATTAAGAGATATAAAACAACTATTATATTAGGAGGAAAGAAAGGAGAGGTGGCAAACATTGTTTGAACCTTGCTCTGATTGTATCTGGCTCAAAGATGGAATAACATATACATTCAATAAGATATAGAAATCTATCATCTTACAGGGAAGTAGTAGGGGAAAAGGGACATAAAGGGGGAGGAGTTCTGATAGAATGGAGTGCATACTGAAGAAGTAAAACATTGATGGGAAAGGAAAGATTGAAAGGAGAGAGAAAAGTATAAACGGAGGGGGAAACGAGATGGAGAGAAAGACAGGGTTAGTAATCACAACTGTGAATATAAATGGGATAAACTTTCTCATAAAATGAAAGCAGACTGCAGAGTGGCTTAAAAATTCTAGCCCTTCAGCATATTGTTTACAAGAAAGACATGTGAATCAGAAAGATACAAACAGAATAAGGTAAAAGACTAAAACAGAATATGTTCCCCTTCAGGTGAAATGAAAAAGCAGAGGTAGCAATCCTCATCTCAGACAAAGCAAAAGGAAAAGTAGATCTAATTAAAAGAAAAAAAAGAAGGAAATTGCATCTTGCTAAAAGGTACTATAGACAATGAAGTAATATTAATACTAAATATGTATTCACCAAGTGATACTGTATCCAAATTCTTAGAGAAGTTAAGTGAATTACAAGAAAAAAGAATAGAAAGCAAAACTATTCTAGTGGGGGACCTCAACTAACCCAGAAGTAGATAAACATAACGACAAAAAATAGACAAGAACAACGTTATGGAGGTGAATAAAATTTTAGAAAAGTTAGATATGGTAGACCTCAATGATACATAGCACCTACACAAAAATTAACAATGTTATAAGGCATAAATAAACACCTCACAATCCAATGTAGAAAGGCAGAAATATTCAATGAATTATTTTGAGCAGAGTGCAATAAAAATTACATAAATAAAGGGTCATGGAAAGATAAACTAACAATTAAATGGAAATTAAATAATCTAATCCTAAAGAATGAGTTCCTAACGAACTAATTCCTAAAGAAAGAGAATCAATAACTACATACAAGTGAATTACAATTACAAGACAACATAGCAAACTTATGGGATGCAGCAAAAACATTTCTAAGACAAATTTTATATCTCTAAATGCTTACCTAAATAAAATAGGGAGGGAAGAAATGAAAGAATTGGGTGTGCAACTAAAAAAGCAAGAAAAATAACAAATTAAAAATTCTCAGTGAAATACCAAATTAAAAATTCTAAAAATCTAAAATCAAAGAAGAGATTAATAAAACTGTAACTAAGAAAACTATTGAACTAATTAACAAAACTAATAGTTGATTTCATAAAAAAATAGATAAACCTTTGGTTAATTTGATTTTTTGAAAAAAGAAAGAAGTAAACCACATTACCAGTATTAAAAATGAAAAAGGTGAACTCACTACCAATAAAGAAGAAATTGGCAGAATGTTTAGAATATATTTTGCCTACCTGTATACCAATAAATCTGACAATTGAGTTGGAAAAATACTTACAAAAATATAAATCGCTCAGATCAACAGAAGAAACAAAATACTTAACTCCCTTTTAGAAAAAAAAATTTAACAAGCCATCAATGAATCCTCTAAGAAAAAAAATTGCCCATGGCCAGATGGATTTACAAGTGAATTCTACCAAATATTTAAAGCATACTTAATTCCAGTATCATGTGAACTACTTGAGAGGATAGGTGAAGAAGGTGTCTGACTAATTTTTTTTTCTGTAATAAAAATATGGTACTGATACCTAAATTAGGAAGAGCAAAAATAGAGAAAGAAAATTATAGACCAATTTCCCTGATAAATAATGATGCAAAAAATTAAATAAAATATTGGCAAAGAGATTACAGCAACTTATTCCAAGGAAAATACATTATGATAAGGTGGGTTTTATAACAGGAATGCAGGGCTGCTTCAATATTAGGAAAATTATCTCATTACTTTTATCATATCCTATAGGAAAAGTATCCTACTGTTTAACTACAATTATGCAATTTTAATTGAAAATATCAATAACAAAATTAACAGAAATCATATGATTATCTAAATAGATGTAAAAAAAAATCTTTTGAGAACATACAGCAACTATTCCTATTAAAACACCAGAGAACATAGTAGTAAATGGAGTTTTCCTTAAAATGATAAGTAGCTCATATCTAAAACCATCAGCAAGAATTATTTGTAATGGAGATAAGCTAGAAGCATCCCCAGTAAGGTCAGGGGTGAAATAAGGATGTCCATTATCACCATTGAATTGTTACTCAGAATTGTACTAGAAAGGTTGACTTTTACAATATGAGAAAAAAAGAAATTGTATCTCAAACATCATAAAAAAGTAAAAGGGAACCTCATTTACAAAAATATTTATAGCAGCTCTTTTGGTAGTAGCCAAAAACGGAATGTTGAGGGAACGCCCATCAACTGAAGATTGGTTGAACAAGTTGTGGCATATATATGTAATGAAAAACTATTGTTCTATAAGAAATCATGAGCAGATGGATTTCAGAAAAACTAGGAAAGACTTACATAAACTGATGCTGAGTGAAGTGAGCAGAATGAGGAGAACATTGTACACATTAACAGCATAATGGTTCAATGACTAACTTTGATAGACAGCTCTTTTCAACAATGTATGATCTAAGACAATTCCAAAAGACTCATGATAGAAAATGCTATCAATATCCAGAGAAGGAACTATGGATTTTGAATGCAGATCAAAGTATACCATTTTTTTGTTTGTTTCTTTTCTTTCTCATGTTTTGTCCTTTTTTTCTTACTCTTCTTTCACAGTGTCTCATATGGAAATGTTTAATATGATTGTGCATGTTTAGCTCATATCAGATTCCTTGCCATCTTGGGGAAGGAGGAAAGATGGGATGGAGGGAGAAGAAAATTTGGAACTCAATCTTATAAAAGCAAATTTTGAAAATGATCTTTACATGTAATTGGAAAAATAATTTAAAAGAACATTAGAATTAAGTGAGCAGGAACTAGTGACTCATTGAGATACCAAGAAACAATAAAATGTAAAGAATAAAAAAAGAAGAAATATGAAATATCGCACTGAGAAAATAACTGACTTGGAAAATAGATCTTGGAGACAAAGTACAATAATTATTGAACTACCTGAAATCTACAATCAAAAAAAAAAGACTAGACATCATTGTTCAAGAAATTATCAACGAAAACTATCCTGACATTCTAGAAGCAAAGGGTAAAGTTGAAAGAATCTAGCAGTTGCCATTTGATACAAATATCAAAATGAAAACTCCTAGGAATATTATACTCAAATGTCTGAGTTCTAAGATCAAGGAGCAAATATAGTAAACAGCTAGAAAGAAACATTTCAAATGTCATAGAATCACAGTTAGTATAATACAAAATTTAGCAGCTTCTATCCTAAAAATAGGGCTTGGAATATGACAATCTAGAGAGAAAATAGTTAGGATTACAACCAAGAGTGCAACTTAGCCAGTAAAAGTGAATATAGTGTTTTAAGGGAAAAAATGGATATTTAATGAGAGGATTTTCATGCATTCCTGATGAAAATACCAGTGCTGGATAGAAGATTAGTTTTTAAAATGCAAGGGGAAGTGAACAAAACAAGGAGACTATTCTCAAGGACGTATGAAAAATGCTATCCACCTCCAGAGAGAACTGATGGAATCTAACTGCGGGTCAAAATATATTTTATTTTTCTTATTTAAATTTTTTCTTTCACAAGATGACTAATATGGAAATATATTTTGCATGACTACATGTATAATCTGCATCAAATTGTTGGCCTTGTGAATAAGGCGGTTAAGGAGAGGAAGTGAGAATATTTAGAATATTAAAACATATTTACACTTCTAATCCATTCTGTTATCTTCTATTTTATGAGTTCATCTCATTTATATGCACAGTTATGATTATCAACTGTGCACTTTTTTCATCAGATTTTCTTCTGTTTATCCTGTCTGTATTCTGTCCTTCTTCTAAAGTCTCACATCTGCTTTCTTTTATCTTCTCTCCCTTTCTCTTATCTCTTACCCCTCCTAGTTCCCTGGTGGGTAAGAAGGGCTTGTATTATCACTAGAGGGTTGTGTGTGTTTGTGTGTGTCTGATTTCCCTTTATGAAAAAATTTAACTGTGAGGTTCAAACATTGTCCACCCCATGCCATTTTCCTCTCCAATGTTAAAGGTCTTCTTTGTGCACTTCTTTTATGTGAGGTAACTTTCGCCATTCATCTAATTCTTTCCCTCTTCTTGCAGGGCACATCCGTTTTTCTTGTTTATCCATTTTTTTTACATAATCCTAATATAATTTACTCACCCTTGGATAATCTTTCTACAGAGAATCTTTATTAACACCTTAAAATTAATAACGTTCTTCATAGTTACATGAGTCATTTTTTCATATAATAGACAGTTTAACCTTATTGAGTCCCTTAGGACTTCTCTTTCATGTTTATCTTTTCATGCTTCTGTTGAGTCTTATATTTGAAAGTAAGTTTTTCTATTTACCTCTGGTCTTTTCATCAGAAATACCCAAAAGTCCTCTAGTTCATTGAGTATTCATGTTATTTTTCCCTTGAAGGATCACACTCATTTTTGCTTGGTAGGTGATTCTTGGTTGTAATTCCCACTCTTAGACTTTCTAATTCCAAAATTTCCATTTCTTAAAGATGGTAGTGGTTAAATCTTGTGTGATCCTGACTGTGACTCTAATATTTCTCTGGGCTTAAAGTGTTTTTTGTTTAACCTGAGAGCTATGGAATTTGATTACATTATTCCTGAGAATTTTCATTTTGGTATCTCTTTCAAGTAGTGATTCATAGATTCTTTCAATTTCTATTTTACCTCTGCTTTTGGAATATCAGGGCAGTTTTCCATCTCTTTCATCATGACTTTCAGGTTGTCCAATAATTGTTTTATTTTCTCTCCAAAATGTATTTTCCATGTCAGTTGTTTTACTAATGAGTTATTTCACATTGTCTTCTATTTTTTCTTCATTTTGATTTTTTTATTGTTTCCTGATGTCTCATGGTGACATTAGCTTCCACTTGCCCAATTTGAATTTTTAAAGACTCATTTTCTTCAGTAAGGCCTTTGTACCTCTTTTATTCCTTTTGGCCAATTCTTAACAAGCTGTTTTCTTCAATATTTTTGTGCCTCTTTCCCCAAAGTGATTATTGTCTTTTCATAATTTTCTTCTTTTGTTCTCATTTCTTCAATTTTTATTCAAAAACTTACATTTTATTATGAAAATTATTTTTTACCCTTTTAGGAATTTTTATTGGGCCTGTATCTAATTCACAATTTCCCCCTTAAGGTTTTGTTTGTAGCTATTTTGACTTCACTTCTGTTTTTCTACCTTAATTTTCCTTGTCATCAAAGCAGCTCTTCATGCCTATGTCTGTTGTTGTTTGCTCATTTTCCCAGACAATTTCTTTATTTTGAACTTTATGTTATATTTGGGCTCTGTTTCCAGTAGGATGTGAGTGGATGGAGAGGCACTTCTCAAACTTCAAGGCTTTTTTGCGCTGCTATTTGCAGAGTTATTTCTAGAGATGGTGGTGGAAGGTTTTGGTGCAGTCACTGCTCTCCTGGTCTGTACTCTAATCCTTTTCCAGGAAGCATCCCTGAGGCCTTGGTTTTAATATTGGTATTTTTCCACAGGGTCCCTTGTCCCTTGAGAATGGAAGTGATAGTGTTCCTCAGGGAACCTGACACCTTGTGACCAAAAGCAATAATTTTCCTCAGCAATCTTACTTTCTTTCAATGGAGGGGAAGAGGCGGGAGGTGAGAGGGAGAGTCAACCTTATTTTCATTGGATTTGATTTAAGGTAGTGATAACATGCACACTCAAATTTGTATGAAAATCTATCTTGCCCTACCAAAAAAAAAGGGATAAGCAGGGGATGGTTGGATGATAGAAGGGAGTGAAATGGAAGAGGTAATTGGATGTAAACAATTTTGAGGAGGGACAGGGTCAACAGAGAAAATAGAATAAATGAGAGTAAGGATAGGATAGAAGGAAAAATGTCTTTCACAACATGATTGTTATGGAAGTGTTTTGTGGGGCCACATGTGTATAACCTTTAGAGAATTGCTTGCCTTTTCAATGGTGGTGGATGGGAAGGGAGGAAGGGAGAGAAGTTGGAACTCAACGTTTTAAAAAATGAATGATTATTTATTTTAATTTACAACATTCGCTTCCACAAGATTCTGTGTTCTAAATTTTCTTTCTATATCTCCCTCTACCCCATGCACTACAAGAAGTTGTGCATTCTGGTTACCCCTCCCCGCAATCTGCCCTCTATCACTCCCCTCCCTTCTCTCATCCCCTTCCCTTCTATTTTCTTGTAGAGCAAGATAGATTTCAATACCCACTGCCTGTATGTCTCCTTTCTCAGTTGCATGTAAAAATAATTTTAAACATTCTTAACATTTTTTAAAAAAACTTTGAGTTCTCACTTCTTACCTTCCCTCCCCACCCAGCCCCACTGAGAAAGCAGACAACTCAGTATAGATTAGACCTGTGTAGTCACACAAATCACTTTCATAACAGTCATGATGTGAAACTCTGCTATTTTTCCATCTATCCTATCCTGCCACCCATTTAGTCTATTCTCCGTTTTGACCCTGTCCATCATCAAATTACTTCTAATTACCCCATCCTCCCATTTGCCCTCCTTTCTATCATCCCCCACCCACCACTTATCCCTACTTTCCTAGAGTCTAAGATGGATTTTCACACCAAATTGAGTGTGTATTTTATTCTCTCCTTAAGCCAAACTTGATGAAAGTAAGGTTTACTCTTTTTCACCTCTCCCTCTTCCTCTTCACTGAAAAAGTTTTTTCTTGCCTCTTTTATGTGAGTGATATTTTACCCCATTCTATTTCTCCCTTTCTCCTTCTCCCAATATATTCTTCTCTCAGGCCTTAATTTTTTGAAATATCATCCCTTCATATTCTATGAATCCTGTGCCCCCCCTTTCTCTCTCTCTGTCTTTCTGTATGCATGTATATATGTGTATATATATATATATATGTATGTATATGTATATTTATATGTATTTAATCTCTCCTATACTGAGAAAAGTTTCAAGAGTTACAAATATTACTTTTCCATGTAGAAATGTAAATAGTTCAACTTTAGGAAGTCTCTTATGATTTCCCTTTCCTGTTTACCTTTTCATGCTTCCCTTGATACTTGTTTTTGAAAGTCAAATTTTCTACTCAGCTCTGTTTTTTTTTTATCAATAATGCTTGAAAGTCCTCTATTTCATTGAATAACCATTTTCCCCCTGAACTATTATACTCAGCTTTCCTGGGTAGGTAATTATTAGTTTTAATTCTAGCTCCTTTGACCTCTGGATTATTGTACTCCAAGATCTCTGATGCTTAGGGTAGAAGCTGCTAGATCTTGTGTTATCCTGATTCTCTTTCTGTAATACTCAAATTGTTTCTTTCTTGCTGCTTGCAATATTTTCCCCCTCACCTGAGAGCTCTGGAATTTGACTACAATTTTTCTAGAAGTTTTCTTTTGGGGATCTCTTTTGGGAGGCAATCAAGAGATTCTTTCAACATCAATTTCACCCTCAGGTTGTAGACTGTCAGGGTCGTTTTCCCTGATAATTTCTTGAAAGATGATGTCTAGGTTCTATTTTTGCTCATGGCTTTCAGGTAGTCTAATAATTTATTAATTCCCTCTTCTAGATCTATTTTCTAGGTCTGTTGTTTTTTCAATGTGATATGTCACATTGCTATTTTTTAATTGTTTTTGTTTTATTTTATAATTTCTTGATTTTCATAAAGTCATTAGCTTCCATCTGCTCCATTCTGATCTTTAAGGAATTATTTTCTTCAGTGTGCTTTCAGATATCCTTTTCCATCTGGAAAATTTTGCTTTTTAAGGCATTCTTCTCCTAATTGGCTTTTTGGATCTCTTTAGCCATTTGGGTTTGTCTATTTTTAAGGTGTTATTTTCTTCAGCATATTGGGGTCCTCTTTAGCAATGATTTGAATCATTTTCCATGATTTTTCTAGCATCACTGTCATTTCTCTCCACAATTTTTTCTCTACTTCTCTTATTTCATTTTCAAAATCCTTTCTGAGCTCTTCTTTGCTCTGAGACCAATTCACATTTTTCTTGAAGGCTTTGGATGTAGGAGTTTTGACTTTGTTGCCTTCTTCTGTTTCTATATTTTGGTCTTCCTTGTTACCAGAGTAAGATTCTATAGTCTGATTCTTTTTCTGTTTTTTTGCCATTTCCCCAGTCATTCACTTGACTTTTGAGCTCTTTTTCAAGGTAGCTCGCAGCTTCTAGTAAGGGTGGTGGGTTTACTGTCAGTCACTCAATCCCCTCACAATATGAGGGTCTAGAGCTCCAGAAACAGCCACTACTTTTGTCCCTGCTGCAGTTGCTGTGGCTGCCATGGCCTCCTCCACCCTCTCAGCCCCCTCCAACCCTCTGGGGCTCAGGTCAGACCACTCTACTCTCTCACTCAGGTCTGACATGTTTTTTTCACTGACCTTTCAATTTTTCCTCAGCATTTGGGGTTTGTGAAGTCTAGAAACTGCCACAGGTGTTCAAGATTAAGTCCACCCCACTTCAGGTCCCCTCTGTGCCAGCACAACCTATGCTAGACTATACTCTGCTCCCAGAGAGGCATGGTAGACACTTGCCTCCAACCTTCCAAGCTGTCTTGGACTGGAGATTTGCCTCCATCATTCTGTGGATTCTGCAGCTCCAGAATTTGTTTAGCGTCATTTTTACCGGTATTTTTCTGGGCTTGGGGGAGAACTCCAGGACTGTGCTTTTATTCCTCTATCTTGGCTTTTCCCCTGAAAATGAATGTTAAAAATTGTTTTTATATGCAATTATGAAATAACACATACAGGCAATGGGGTACAAAAATCTATCTTGCCCAACAAGAAAACAGAAGGTAAGGGAAGGGTATGATAGAAGGGAAGGCAGATTGGGGGAAGGGGTTATCAGAATGCATGTTATCTTGGGGTGGGAATGAGGAAGAGATGACGAGAAAATTTGGAACTCAAAATCTTATGGTGGTGAATGTTGAAAACTAAAAATAAATAATTAAAAAGATGTTTAGAGACAAAGAAAGATCAGTGGTTTGGACCCTTGTCTAAAGAACCCACATTACAGGAATCTGTTCTACAAGACAGAGATGGAAAATGCTTTTGACTTTTCCTTGTCCTTAGATTTTAAGACTAGTAGGGATTCCCCACCCCCAACTGCAGGAACAGAAAGTGGTGACTTACAGAGGAAAAAACAGAGGAGAAAGTTGAGAGTGGAATTCCTGGACCTCCAATTCCTGGCTGCCTTTTTCTGCCTTTCTGATTCCATATTCTGAGTACAACTCCAGCTCTGAGAATAGATATTTCCATGTTATGAGGTTACCTTGTGAATAATCCTGAGCTCGAGTTCTCGAAATTGAGAATTCCTGATTTTGAGAGTTGGGCACCCCTAACTTCTCAGAGTGAGATTTCTTTAATAGCATACTTCTTGGAGGAGAAGAGTCCTTCAAAGAACTGTAGCATATAGATGAAAAATCAAACTATGCCATGAGGAACCAAGAAATTTGGACCTTACCACCCCTTGGTGATACTGCTATGCATTACTCTGATGGTGAAAGTCTGAGGGAGAGGAGTTCAGCAGTTCCCCAAAGTATCTTTTTCTTCATTGTGGGTGGTCTCTACTGTCCTATACACATGCTTTATGTTTCTGCATTTGGGAATGTTGTTCTTCAGTCATTTAAGTCAGGTGTGACTCTTCATCACCCTATTTGGAATTTCGCTTGCAAAGATAGTGGAGTGGTTTACCATTTCCTTCTCAAGTTCATTTAACAGATGAGGAAACTGAGACAAACTCTGTTGAATGACTTTTCAGAGTCAAACAGCTAGTAAGTGCCTGAGGTCATAGTTGAAATCAGGTCTTCTTGACTCCTGACCTTGTACTTTGTCCACTGTACCACCGACTGCCCCATTACAATTCTTTTATGCCTATAAATTTTTCTTTGTAGAGGAAATAAAGACTGTATTATACCTAAAAATAAAAAAGACTCCTATTTCCTCTTAACAAAAGGTATTCCTCTCTGCCCTTGAACTGTGGCCCCAACATGCATATAGATGATGAAGTTTCCAAAGAGTGTCTGGTCATGTATCCATTTCTAGCACAGAGGTCCCATGCAATCTCTTTCTGACCAGCTGCCAGTTTCACTTACAATTTCTAGTTTGAAGGCTCTCAAAGCTGCTTCTCTTCCTGTTACCACAAATTTTTTATCCATGTGGTCCCCAGGCCATCCTTCACTCCCCATGTCACAAACCCATCTTTCCAATCTTCTACATTGTCCTTGTATGTCTTACTGCATCAGAATTCAATTTAAGGAATTATTTTAAAGTTGTTTGGAAAGGAATGTTGGGAGAAGTCAGATGAGTTTTTCTGTATTTTGCCATCTTGTTTCTACCCTCAAAAAATGCCTATTTATGGTTCCAAGAAAATTACC
>JAQQSK010005181.1:0-18516 GCA_028658325.1 Potorous gilbertii
GCTTTTCTCCGTGCGGTGCGGCCAGGGCAGGGCGAGGGGAGGGCTCTGCTCCCGTCTGGGGCTCGATGGACCCCTGGGGCCGGTTTTTCAGGGCTCTCTTCAATGGAAATCTCCTTCACTGTGTTTCTGCGTGGCTTCCACTGTTCCAGAATTTGTGAGGAGTTCTTTTTACAGGAAAACCATGGGCTGTGGGTTCGGAGCTAGCAAATGTGAGTCTTTCTACTCCGCCATCTTGGCTCCGCCCCCTACTTTTTCTTCTAAGTTATTTATTCCCTTAATCCTTTCCTCCAGAATTTTTATTTAATATTTTATCTCTTGCTTCATTTCTTCTAGGTTTTAATGTAGCCCTTAGGGAAAAATATATTTCCCCCACTTTAACTCACTGTTTGCAGTTGTAGAATTATTCACTTCTTTTTTTGGCAAATGTCTAGATCTGCAGTAACTTTTTCTACTGATTGACATTTTCTTTGATTTATTCTCTCCTGCTTTCATTCCTGATTTGGGACTTGATGCCAGGGTCAGACTCTACCACTTGTTGTGTTTTGGGGTGGACTTGGAGACCTTGTTTGATATTGTCTTTGTTTAGTCTTGGATCATGTAAGTTTCCTTTGCTGATCTCTACCTCCTGGGGTTAGACCCCCTGGATCCTTAAGCTTCAGCAGGTGGAACCTTCTCTAGAAAAGCAAGACAGCATACCGGTGACCTCAGAGGCCTAGACTTGGGTTATCCTTGTCTGGGTGCTGCCAACCCATTTTGGTTGCTATGGCACCCCAGAGCTTCCAAGGTCTCCACTCTGGCTTTCTGACAACTCTTTGGTCGTTTTCTTTGAGCCTTCCACTCTTGTTGCCTCTAGACACAGATCTTTGCAAGCTACAGTGTCTCTGGTAATATGGTGGGCTACTGGCTTATTTGCCTGCACTGGCTTTGCTGGTAGTCCCCTTAGCTATTTTCTATGGTCTTCTGGCTAATTTTTGGTACAGTTCTAGGGCTGAAGAAATCACTAGCTTTAGTTTCTCCCTGGATTTCTTGATCATCATTTGGTCTGGCACAAATTTAAGGGTTTTGCTGGAACAGGTATTTGGGAGCTGGGCAGTCTGCCTCTGTTCAGCTAGTCTGCTTAGCCAGAGGTCTTCAAACCTTCCTTTCCAACTTTACTATATATAATGGGGGACTGACCAATGAGAGCTCAGTCCTTATGAGCATATGGAGTGCACTTGACTTGACATAATCTGCGGCTAATATGGTTTTTGGAGCTCACTCAGGAATTCTATGACTATTTCTTGTCCCCTTGTATGGTAAAGAGATTCCCTAATTATCAGATGAAATACAGTTTTATGCTGATAGTAACAATCCAAAGCACTTGTATGATTCCCTGAAAGCTTTTTATGGACCAAAAACCTATGGTACATCACATCTACTCAGTACTGATGGAGCCACATTGATTAGTGATAAGGATATTGCCCTAAAAAGATGGACTGAACACTTCCATAGTGTTCTCAATAGACCATCATCAATCAATGCTGAGGTCATTGACCATTTACCTCAGGTTGAAGTCAATCCCTCCTTAGTTAAACTTCCAACTGAAGAAGAGGTTTTGAGGGCCATTAGACTCCTTTCATGTGGCAAATCTCCTGGTGCTGATTCTATTCCAGCTGAGATTTACATGGTAGTGGGATCACTGCTCATACCAAAGCTGACTGAAATATTTCAGGTTATATGGCAAGAGGGGGTTATCCCCCAGGAGTTCAAGGATGCCTCCATTGTCCATCTCAATAAAGGTAAAGGGAATAGATTGTTTTGTGACAATCATAGGGAGGTCTTTCTCTTAGTTATTGCTGGCAAAATTCTTGTTAAAGTCCTCCTTAATAGGCTGATCCTTCACCTGGGAGATGGCCATATACCTGAGAGCCAGTGTGGCTTCAGAAAGGGCCAAGAAACAAACAGGTGTTTGCTGCCCAACAACTCCAGGACATTTATTAAGAGACTACTATGTGCCTGAATGCGGTAGATAAGTTCACTGACCTTGGTAGTGTACTTTCCAGGGATGTACACATTGACAATGAGATTGATGCATGCATTAGTAGAGCAGTGGTTGGGAGATTCTGAAGAAAAGTTTGGGAGAGAAGAAGTATTAGACTGACTACCAAACTGAAGGTCTACAGAGCCGTTGTGCTGACCTGTAAAACATGGACAGTCCATTTGAACTGTCTTAGGAAGATTCTGAAGATCACCTGCAGGATAAGGTAGCAGACACTGAGGTCCTTGCTCAAACTAAACTGCCAAATGTTCAAACTTCAGAGAGTGCAACTCTGATAGGCTGGTCACATTGTTCAAATATAAAATGTATGCTTACCAAAATGACTATTTTATGGAGAACTCACACAGGGCAAGCAATCATATGGTGTTCAGAAGAAGCGATACAAGGACACAGGGACAACTAGGTACTGCAGTAGATAGAGCACCAGTGCAGGAGTCAGGAGGACCTGAGTTCAAATCTCACCTCAGACACTTGACACTCACTAGCTGTGTGACCTTGGGCAAGTCACTTAACCCCAGTTGCCTCCTCCTGAGTCATCTCTAGTCATCCTGGTGAATATCTGGTCACTGGATTCAGATGGCTCTGGAGGAGAAGTGAAGCTGGTGACCTGCACAGCCCTCCCTCACTCAAAACAGAGTCAAGTGCAAGTCATGTCATCATTTCTCTGATGGCATGGTCTTCTTCAGCAACAAAGGATAAACATACACATAAGGACACTCTCAAGGTCTCTCTCAAGAACTTTGGATTTGATTGTAGGACACGGAAGATAGTGGCACAGGACTGTCCAGCATGGCATGTCCACATCAAAAAGGTTGCTGTGCTCTATGAGCAAAGCAGAATTGAAATAGCACAAAGAAAACATAGAATGCACAAATTTGGAGTAACTACCCCAAATGTTCACACGGACTATCTGACCCCAGCATTCTGAGCTCATATTGGTCTGATCAGCCAGTCACACACACTGAAACTTCACTGGGCTGTCATTTTGGTTCTCTTTGAGAACAAAGGACAAAACCCAACCAACCAGGTGGTTATTGGAGAATAAATAGTCACATAATTCCTGTACATTTTCCAATGTCCTCCCTGGGGAGTACATCAGGTAGAACATGTTCTCAAGGCCCAGGCTCTCAATCCCAGTGCCCCCTTATTGTTTGTATCTTCTGTGATCTGACCAGATTGGCCTTAGAGCTCTTCCTCACAGTCAGTCATTCCTTCTCCATTGCCCTGTCTATGCAGGGGTCCTCTATGCCTGTAGAACACACTCCCTCCTTTCTCTTCCCTCATTTTTGCCTCTTGGAATCCCTAGTTTGCTTTAGAACTCAGCCCAGACTCCACTTTCTGCCCCAAGCCTTTCCTGGTGCCTCAGTTGCTACTGCCTCCCCCCCCTCCAATAAAAGAGCTTGTATTTACTTTGTATATATGTGTGTTACCTCTCTTATTAGAATGTAAACTCTTCGAAAGGTCAGAATTCTTTCATTTTTGTCTTTGTATCTTCAGCACCCAGCACAATGTTTGGCCATTGATTGATGCTTCTTCTGGTTCTTTTAATGTTGTGTTAATACTAGTTTGACACTGGGCTGTCCATCCCTCCCTCTTAGTAGATTTCCTTTTCTTATTCCATGTGTCTTTGATGGTATGTTTTGCATCATTTTGGATGAATAAATCATTTTTGGAAATATGCCACAAACTCCCAAGATTTCTTTGTTTTTGTTGTTTGGTTGTTTCAGTCAAGTTCAGCTCTTGGTCACCCCATTTGGGGTTTTCCTGACTAAGATACGAATGGTTTGCCATTTTCTTCTCCAGCTTGTTTTACAGGAGGAAACTGAGGCAAACAGGATGACGTGATTTGCCCAGTCACGCATTTAGTAAATGTCTGAGGCCAAATTTGAACTCAGAGCTTCCTGACTACAGGCTCAGCCCTCCATTCATTGTATCACCTAGCTGAACCCTTCACTCCCAAGGTATTGGCATCCCCATTTTGAAGATGAGGCAAATAAGTGACTATTCAAGGGCTTATAGCTAGTAAATAACTAAAATGTTACCCAAACCCAAGACTTTAAAACAGGTCAGGTCCTGTTCCCACTACACCAGACAGTCTCACTAGGAATTCTCTTGCCTGGAGTTAAAAACAGCTTTGAAAGGTCAATTGGGGGTGGGGAGGGGGGCGGTACAGCAAGAGTGCAGAGAACAATTCAACCCCAACCACAGGTGCCAGTGTGCAAGCGCCTTTCCTTGGAAGTCTGTCTTTTCCCTGACGGCCCCAGGTGATGATGCCCAGATCATAATGCCTTGGGGGTAGTTGTAGCATCCTAGGCCAGCAGTGGACTAGGAAGTAAGTGGTGAGGTCAGCCGTCACAATTGAGAGGAAGTATGCTCTGCAGGGAAGGAAGCCCCCTTGGATGTTGGTGTCCTGGGGCCAAGCCCTGTCAACCCTGTGTTAGTTAAGACTCTGCCTGCCAGAACCATGCAGCTTTTTACTTTGGAGACTGGATTTCTGAGGACGACTTTGACTTTAAAACAACCCTTGCCCTCCTACCCAGGTGAATACAAGCAATGTATCAGGAGCAGAAATGACACCAGGTCAGTTTGAAGGGGGAACTGAGATTGGTCAGCCAGAGTTACCTGTGGTAAAAAATGTCAGAACGTCACTCATAACACACCTGCCAGATTGTATCAGGACAGCATTCCTTCACTATTCAATCTTTTACCAAGGCCTGAAACTATAAGGAAATGGCATTTGTTTCTTTGTCAGTGACTAAGGCCTGACCCAGAGCAGGTTATGGGGCACTTAAAGCAATACAGTTCTTATATAACATAAAAGACTTTCTGTTTTGTTCCCATACTTGACTGTAGCACGTGCTCAGCCTACATCTGTGGTATGTACTGACTTGAATTTCAGGTTTCCCTCAGCACTCCCAAATGCCTTTGGCAGCTGCTTTAAAAGTATGTCTTAGTTGACTCAGTTGAAAATTATTTCTTTTTAGTAATTCAGGCTCTAAATCAGAAACTTGGTCACTCTGTCAAGAGGATGACTATCATTTTTGTAATTCATGTAATATCATTCATTTTGTAAATCATTAACTTGGTGACTATCTCAAAAGGATGGAGAGGAATGGTAGCCCAAATATGACGACCTCAAATATGGGTATACAAATAAAGAAGTCATCCTTGACAGTGCAGAGACAGTCCAATTTCCCTGGTGACCAAGGATCAGGTTTGTCATCTGAAGAAAGAATCTTATAAATGTGGGAGACTTTCAATAACTACTAAACTTTTTTCCCAGGACCTTGCTGCTTACTTTTCTGCTCTATGACCTTGGGCAAATCACTAGTTCTCTGAGTCTCAATTTTTTAATCTGTAAAATAGGGTTAATCTAGCCATATCTCACAGGTGCTCTGCCTTAAGACCTGGCACTTCCAGTTACTAGCTTCAGTTTCCTCATGCGAAAAGGCAGGGGGCTAGACTAGATGATCCTTGATGCCCTTTGTGGTTCTATATCCATGATCCTAGCTCTATGGCCTTAGGTAATTTTCCTTACCTGCAAAATAAGAAGGGTAAAGTAGATGAGTTCAAATCTGGCCTCAGTCTTACCAGCTATATTACTCTGGGCAAGTCACTTAATCTGGTTTGCCTCTGTTCCTCATATGTAAAATGGGCTGGAGAAGAAAACGGCAAACCATTCTAGTATCTCTGTCAAGAGAACCCCAAATGGGGTCATGAAGAGTTGACCACAACTAAAAAAATGACCAAAAAGAAGGGTAGGAAAATCTTTTCTAGTTAGTCTAAACCCTATGATCCCAATAATATATGAAATTAAAAAAAAAAACTCATCCAAGACAATTCCAACAATCCAATCCAATCTAATAAGTATTCAGTAAGTGCCTGGTACCTGAATAGGTCAGTTGCATCCTGGGCCTTCTCCAGTCATTCTGATGAATATCTGTTCACTGTATCCAGATAACTCAGGAGGGGAAAGTGAGGCTGGTGACCTTGCACAGCCCTCCCTCACTCAAAACAAAGTCAAGTGCAAGTCATGTGATCATTTCTCTGATGGCATGGTCTTCTTTGAAAATGAAGGATGAACACAGACAGTAGGTATGAAGCATTGTGCTAGATGCATTGTTGCCTTTATGGAATTTACATTCTACTTGGAGGATAGAACATGTAAATAGAGAAGTATATACTCTGTAAGAAGGAAGTGAGCATCAGGAAAGGCATATGAGGTAAGTCTTCTTGGAAGTTAGGGATTCTAAGAGGCAGAGAAGAGGAAGAATAAGTACATTCTAGAAGTGGAGGACAGCCTGCACAAAAAGCTATATATAACCCACTGCAAATTCAATTGCAACACTTCTTTCTGGCCGAAGCCCTGCATCTTTTCCCCTACCTCCAGGCTGTCCTGGCACCCACATTCTTACAGGTACAGGGTGCCAAGATGGATGGCCTATGCCAATAGCAGCTAGCACTTCAGAAGAGGAAGGGCCAATATAAGTTAGAAAGTGGCTGGTAAAGGGAGACATGACCCATGCCAAGAATGTCAAGAAAGGAGCCCAGGAGAGAGGCCAAGCACTGAACCTTTGAATGGACTAGATTAACTCTTGGCAATGATTCAAATATTCCTGTTGTCCTTTCCCACAACTGCTTGGATACCAGGCTGGGGAAGCTGAGTCTTTTGATAGCATGTTTACTTCTCCAAGCACTTTGCAATTGTTAATCTCCAGTTCCCAAAAGACATCCGTATTAGTTTCATAAACATTTTTAGTAAAGACACCTGAGTTCTGATTCTGTTGCTTACTATCTGTGTGACCATGTAGGTAGGGAGAAAAGAGGTCATTTCCTATCAATAAATCTCAGCTGCCTAAAGAAGCTGTAGCCTGGAAAGAAGAAAGATTTTTTGTAATTATGCAAAACAAAAACAAAACATTGCACTGTTAATTCTCCTTGGCTGGGAATTAGGAGACCTGGGTTTAGTCCTAGCTCTGTTAGCTCTGCCAATAATTAGCTATGCAACAATAGTTGACTCACTACCCCTCTCTGAGCCTTAATTTCCTCATCTGTGATAATGAGGAGATTGTACTAGAAGATGGTCCCAGGATCCCTTCTACCTCCAAAACTATTTGTCTCCCTAGATAAAACATAAATTCTCCAGGGTCAGAATATTTCATTTTGGTCTTTGTATTTGCAGTGTGTAGCATATAATATGTGTTTAATAAATAGTTGTTGATTGATGGACCCAAAGTCTCCATTACTGGGCATGTATTCCAAAGAGGTAAAAGACAGAAAACATACAGTTTAAGATATTTGTAGTAGTACACTTTGTACTGCAAAAGAAAAGTCTGGAAACAAAGTAGGTGCTTGCCCATTGATTGGGAAATAGATAAATAAAATACTGTTACACCATAAGAAATGATGATTATGATAATTCAGAGAAATATGGGATGCACATGAAATAATGCAGATTAAAGTAAGCAGCAACAGGAAAATAATATACATAATAATTAAAATTATGTACCAAAAAAAGAACAATAAAATGTAGTCAAATGTTGAGTCATTGTAATGACCAATTTGGGCACTGAGAAGGAAACAGGTGGGAGAGTTTGGCTGTAGAAATGTTGTATATACTGTCAAAGAAAGTGCCTGCATTAGTTGCTTTTTCTTGGCTACAAGGGAGGGATGTTTGGCAGTAGGAGCAGAGTATATGTGGAAATAACTATGAAATAAAAATAAAAGGCATCAATTTTTTTAAAAAATGAAAAGATTGAACTGAATAATCTTCAGGGTCTTTTCCTTCATGTTGTGCTGTAAAGAGCAATGGTGTGATGATCTTCCTAAATGTGATACACTTTTGATCATGTAGCACATGATTTATCTATCCTGCTTAGTAAATTTCGATGGCTCCCTATTTCCTCTAGGATCCAGTACACATTCCTTTGTTTTTAGCTACTTAAAACCCTTCGCAACCTGGCTCCAAACCTACCTTTCTACTGTATTAGAACTTGCTCCCCTTCATACACCTAATGGATCAGACAAACTGACCTTCTTCCTACTCCTCACACATAACACTCCATCTCCCAAGTCTTATTTCCATACAAAAACTGTCATCCATTCTTAGAATGCATTCTCTCCTCATGTGCTTAGCTCAAGCATCATCTTCCATATGAAGACTTTCCTGACACTCCCTCACTACTGGTACTTTTCTCTCCAAATTACCTTGTATTTATTTTGTTTATGTATACTCTCTGGGCCCACTCACACTCAAACTGGAGGTTTGAGGCCTTCAAAGGGTGTCTGTGTATTCCCTTTCAAGTTTCTAAGGGTAACCCTGAGGGTTTAGGTTTCTAGTACCATCACTCATGAATTCCCCTTAATGAATTTCCTATCAACAACCATCAGCCTTAAGTAGCTTTAGCAAAGGAAATTATTAAAGTGGCAAAAAAAAAACCATAGTTGGGACAAAATATTCCTCCCCAAACCTAGGGCATGCTCTCTTGCAAGTACACATAGGTCCGTAAGGAAGAATGGTTACAAATTTAGAGTACAATGGTAGTAAGATATTTGTAAGGGGCCATGTGACAAAGAGGTAGGTAACTCGATTCCTGGTGCTTTGGGACTTAGAAGTCCTTTCTTGATCCATATGTAGCATTATTTTCTGATGCAAAGGGTCATACTCCTTGAAGCTGCCTCTTTTCAAATAACTTTTGCCACTTTGCTCCCAGAGGGGATATGTGGTGTCTCTCTGATCCAGTCTCCATGATCCTAGCTGGATACACTTTCTGCTACTGATTCTCTCCTATGATGTGGTCAGTGGTAGAGGAAGAAAGAAACTGTGTTCTCCCTCAAAGAATGATTCCCTTTTAAGAGCCCGTATTCAGCTCTGGATTCTCGGTTCTTGAGTTTGGAGTTCTCCAGCACTGGATTTGTCCACCACTTCAGGGCCTGCTATTTTTATGCTTGGACCCAGAGGGATGTCTGATTCTTTCAGCCGGTCATAAGACCTTTCCTGTGGGGTATCATTTGTCTTCATCCAATGGCCAAAAACTTTATATTCCTTTCAAATGAATGTACATTATTTATCCATTTATTATTGGAAAATTTCTTAGTACTTAGTTTATACTATTGATTAACTGATTAGAGATGTCTGAGACTTTTGTGATTATATTCGTTGAGGTGGAAGACCCTCTATCCATATATGTGTGTGTGTGTGTGTGTGTGTGTGTGTACATAGTTTATTTTACTTTTTTAATTAATAAGAATTTATTTTCTCTTCCTCCAACCTCCCACAAACTTAAAAATAAAACTTATAATACATAAATGAATTTATAGACATAGATATCAATGACAAATTCCCACATTGACCATGTCCAAAATTTCTTATATATGTATTTTGTATATGCTTAACTTGTTTTCTCCTCCCATTAAAATATAAGCTCCTTGAGGAAAGAAATCAGTCAAGTTTTTGGGTTTTTTTGTTTTCGATCTTTTTACCCCCAGCACTTAGCATAATGCTTGGCACAGACTAGATATTTAGTGTGTTGATTTATTGAATAGTACTATTATTTAAAACCTTCAGTGGCTACCCAATTCCTACTAAATAATTTGGAGCTTGACTTTCAAGGGTCTTCATAATCTGGCTCCAATTTAGTGTCCTGCCATATATCACAGTACTTCCCTTCATTTGCTCTCTAGTCCAATCAAACTGGACTATTTCCCATCACTCATTTTTTCCCTGTCCTTTCCCATCTCCATGCCTTTCCTCCTGGCATCTACCATGCTTGAAGGGAACTTTCCCCACTCTCTATGTTGAAGTCCTTTCCTTCTCTCAAGGCCCAACTCAGGTGTCACTTTCTCCATGAAATCTTTCCTGACCAACACCATCTCTTCCCTCCAGCACACATATATAAGATCTGAGTGTTCTTTCCCTCCTCATGTTTCTGTTAGTAATTTATCCACATTTCTATCTAATTAAAAATGTTTGTGTTCATAACCTCCCCATTAGCTTATATAGTCCTAGAAAGCAGAGATGAGGGATGTAGAGTCAAGATGACAGAAAAAAGGCAGCAACTCACATGGGCTCTTCCCCAAACCTCTCCAAACATATTTAAATAATGCCATAAAAACAATTCCTGGAGCAGCAGAACCCTCAAAAGGATGGGGTAAAATACTTGTTCAGTCAAAGACAATTTAAAAGGTCAGCAGGAAAGGTGTGTCATACCTGAGTAAGAGTGGAGCATAGTTCAGCACAGGCCACACCAGCACAGACCCAGACCCAGCAAACCAGGAGCAGGCCTTAGGAGCTACTGAATTAGCAGTGAGCTCTCAACCCACAGATGGTAAGGGGGTTGAACAACTGGTGGGAAGGAGATTGCAGGGGTCTCTTTGCTAGCACTGAGGCAGGACTCTGTTGCTTTGCCCATATGTGAATCTGTGTCGTAGTCCTAGATGCCAGTCCTGGGATGAGGATGGACACTAATGTAGCAGAGTTTGTAGCAGCAGTGGAGATGGGACCCTGCTCACAAGTCTAGGGCAGAAAAGAGTGTTTGTGTTTACTCATGGACCAGAGCACAAACCAAGAGAATAGTAAACATATCTATCCTTAAGTCATACCATTTTGGACAAACTGAAAACTTACAGATCCCTAGAAGTACTTCTGAAAAGAGCTGCACAAAAACCCTGAAGCTTGGAACAGTTTGTCCTCCATCTTAGAAGCAGAGCCCTACAACAAGGAGTTAAAAGTTAAGAAATAATCTGGGAAAATGAGCAAACAACAGAAAAAAATTCTGACCATAGAAAGTTACTATGATGACAAGGAAGATCAAAACACACACTCAGAAGAAGACAACAGAGTCAAAGCTTCAACATCTAAAGCCTCCAAGAAAAATATGAATTTGTCTTGAGTCATGAAAGAGCTCAAAAAAGATTTTGAAAATCAAGTAAGAGAGGTAGAGGAAAAATTGGAAAGAGAAATGAGAGTGATACAGAAAATAATGAAAAGAGTCAACAGCTTTGTAATGGAGATACACACACATACACACACACACACACACACACAAAACTGGAAAAAAAAAACCTACCTTAAAAAAGACTAGGCTAAATGGTAAAAGAGGTACAAAAAGCCAATGAGAAGAATACTTTAAAAGCAAAATTGCCAAGTGGAAAAAAAGGCAGAAAAATTCATAAAGAAAAAATTCCCTTAAAAAGTAGAATTGGCCAAATGGAAAAAGAGATTCAAAAGCTCACTGAAGAAAATAACTCCTTAAAAATTAGAATGGAGTAAATGGAAGCTAATGATTTTATGAGAATTCCATAAAGAATAAAACAAAACAAAAAGAATAAAAAGAATAGAAGACAATGTGAACTATCTCATTGGAAAAACAACTGACCTAGAAAATAGATCCAGGAGAAATAATTTAAATTTTGGGGGGTACTTGAAAGGCATAATAAAAAAAAACCTACACATCATCTTCCAAAAAATTATCAAGGAAAACTACCTTGATACTTTAGAACCAGAGGATAAAGTAGAAATTGAAAGAATCTACTAATCACCTCCTAGAAGAGATCCCAAAATGAAAACTCCCAGGGTTATTATAGCTAAATTCCAGAGCTGCCTGATCAAGAGAATATTGCAAGCATCTAGAAAGAAACAATTGAAGCTTCTACATTAAAGTATTGGAAGGGTTGGAATGTGATATTCCAGAGGTCAAAGGAGCTAAGAGTACAACCAAGAATCTCTTACCCAGCAAAACTGAGTATAATCTTTCAGGAGAAAAGAACAAATAAACATTCAATGAAATAGAGGACCTTCAATCATTCTTGATGAAAAGACCAGAGTTGAAGAGAAAATTTGACTTTCAAATACAAGAGTCATTGGAAGCATAAAAAGGTAAACAGAAAAGAGAAATCATAAACTGATTACATTCCTACTAGGGACGATGACACTTGTAACTCGTAAGAACTTTCTCTTTATTAGAGTAGTTAGAGGGAGAATATATAGACAGACGACATAAGTGTGAGCTGATTATGAAGGGATGATATCTAAAAAATTAAGGGCTGAGAGAAGAATGTATTGGGAAAAAGGAAAAAGAAGAGGAAAATGAGGTAAATTATCTCACATGAAAGAGGTAAGAAAAAGCTTTTATATAGAGGGGAAGAGGAGGAGGTGAAGAGGAATGAGTGAACTTTATTTCATTAGAATTGGCTTAATAAGACAAGAACATACACATTCAATTGAGTAGAAGAAATCTATCTTATCCTGTGGGAAAGCAGGAAGAAAAGGAGATAAGAGAAAAGGGAGAGGGTTGTGATAGAAAGGAGGACAGATAGGACAGGTGATAGTCAAAAGCAAAGCATTTTTTGAGAAGGGACAGAGTGAAAGGAGAGAGAGAATAGAATAAAAGGAAGTATAGGATAGAGGGAAATATAGTTAGCAATATAACTGAAAAAAAAATTCTGAGCAAATTTCTCTGATAAAGGCCTCATTTCTCAAACATACAGAGAAGTGAATCAAATTTATAAAAATAAGAACCACTCTCCAACTGATAAATGATCAAAATATATGCATGGTTTTCAGATGAAGTAATCAAAGCTATCAGTAGCCATATGAAAAAATGTTCTAACTCACTATTCATTGGAGAAATGCAAATTAAAAGAATTCTTAGATATTAGATTGGCTAATAGGACAGAAAAGGAAAATGACAGATGTTGGAGGGGTTGTGGGGAAAAGAAATGAGACATTAATGCGCTGTTGGTGGAGTTGTGAACTGATTTAGCCATTCTGTAGAGCAATTTCAACCTATACTCCAAGCACTATAAAACCATGCATATCCTTTAACCTAGCAATGCCACTACTAGGTCTATATCCCAAAAGAGATTTTAAAAAAAAAGGACCTATATGTACAAAAATATTTGTAGCAGACATTTTCTGGTGGCAAAGAATTGGAAATTGAGGAGGTGTCCATCAATTGGGGAATTACTGAACAAATTGTGTTATGTGATCATGATGGAATACTATTGTGCTATAAGAAATGATGAACAGGATGCTCTCAAAAAACATGGAAAGATTTACATGAACTGATGCCAAGTGAAATGTACTGTGTACAAAGTAACAGCAATATTGTGAGATGATCAGCTATGAGTAATTTAGCTATTCTCAGCAATATAATGACCTAAGACAACTCAGAAGGACTTATGTTGAAAAATGCTATCCATCCCCACAGAAAGAACTGATGGTGTCTGAATATAGATTGAAGCATACCTTTTTACTTTATTTTTCTTGAGGTTTGGGGTTTGTTTGGTTTTTTGCTTTATGTTTTCTTTTACAACATGACTAATATGGAAATGTTTTGCATGACTATACATGCACAACCTATATTGAAGTGTTTGCCTTCTCAATGAGGGGTGGGTGGGGTGGGAGGTGGGGAAGGGAGAGAATTTGAAACTCAAAGCTTTAAAAATGAATGTTAAAAATTGTTGTTGTTTTTTCAAATTTTAGCCTTTATTTTGGTTACAGATTCACACACATTCAAGGGCCTTTTGGATCTTGTTGAAAGCAGCGATGTCAGCACTCTGCATATAATCTTTGAACTTGGTGATCTCCTCCAGGATGTCTGTGCCCACCTTGTCATCCTCTACCACACACTGAATCTGCAGCTTCTGAATGCCATACCCTACAGGCACCAACTTGGAGCCTCCCCAGACCAATCCATCCAGCTGCATGGAGCAGACGCACTCCTCCAACTTTACCATATCTGTCTCATCATCCCAAGGCTTGACATCTAGGAGGATAGAAGACTTTGCAATCAGCCCTGGCTTCTTGGCCTTCTCTGCATACTGTGAAGGCATTCCTCCTGAAGGCTGGCTGCCTCCTTGTCTTCTTCCTCATCATTGCTACCAAACAGGTCAATATCATCATCTTCATCATCCTCTGCTAAGGTGGCTGCCTTCTTAGCAGGTGATGTGCTGGGTAGCTCCATCTTCTGCATGGGGGATACATGCTGAGTCTGAGGAGCCAGAGAGCAGTGGGAAGGGGAGCATTTTTCCAGGATACATAGCTGGATTTTAAGCTTGGAGATGGTCAGCTGTAGGTCCTGAATCACACTCCGAAGGCTCTGGTTCTCTGCCTCTAAACTGGAAATTCTGGTGACTAGTTCACTATGGTCCCCACTGGGACCACTGGAAGAGCTGGAGTTTGCACTCCCGGCCAGTGATTTCTGGATATTCTCCCTGGCTCTGGCAATGTCATGGAGGATCACCCTGGTGCCATTCTCCTGTTGGGAAGAGACAAGCACAGGACCATTCATCTGCTCATAGAACTTTCTCTCCGTGTCATCATACTTGAATTTGTCAAACCAGATATTCTCATGTACCAGAAAGCTGGTGGCCATCTTCACTCTGTGAGAAAGGAGGGCGGCAGCGAAAGGTGAGTCCCAAAATCAGTATGGCGGGAAGCAGAGGGGAAAGAGCAAAATTGTTTTTACATGTAACTGGGGAAAATAAAATACTAAATAAATATAAATAAATAAATAAATAAAGTACTGAATAAATTCAAATAAGGGCAGAAAAGGAAGGAAGGAAGGAAGGAAAAAAGAAAGAATAAAGGAAGAAAGAAAGAAAAAAGAAAGAGAAAGAAAAAGAAAGGAGGGACAATTTAAATGTCATATCTACAGTGCCAAGTGTGGTGCTTTCATGTCTAATCATGCACTTAATATTTGTTTTGTTGCAATGACTCAAATAGAATTTAGGTCAGAAGATTTGAGTTCAAGTCCCAATTCTAACCACTTCCTTGCCTCTTGGGCAAAAAAAAAAAATCTTTTCTTTGGGTCTCTCAGCAATGTATGCAAAATGAGGTACTTGGACTAGGTGAAGACTAACCCTGTCCCTGCAAGGACTGTGTTCCAGTGCGCCTAGAGAGAGGGGGAAAAGACAAAAAGGGCTTCTGCTCAGCAAGATTTCAATGTCATAATCGAATTTTCCATGGATTACACATGCCTAAAATAAGGTATGTAAAAGTTGAACTGCAGGGCCTTCAATGACCTCCTTTGGTTCTGTATATCTAGACAGTCCTTGCTGTTTATTGTTATTTATGAAATTAATCGAAGTGGGAAGTTTCTGATTACTGGTCTAATTCTTCATGAGCTATTTCAAATAGGACTGGGATCCCTGAGGAACAGTTAAGACTAATTAAAACACTTGATAGAAATAACCTTCATGGGTTAAAAGAAGCAATGAATTTGGCCCCTTGAGTTACTAAGGAATTCCAATCTATCCTTGATAAAGGTCATTCTGTGACCGCCTAATCCCTCGTGGTACATGGAAAATGGTTCCTGCTCGATCAGACTGCAGAAAGCGTTCTAAATGGCTGACCAGATGGCAGCAGCTGCCAAAATGATGTCATTGATTTTTATTCTTGGCGGTCACTAAATCAAAAGTCTTATGTATGAGGAGTCCTCTCTAAACCAGTAATATGAGAAATAGAAATGTTTCACATTTTTTTCTACATATATTTAACTTTATGAAATTGGATCCTATATACAAAATTTATTCTCAGTTTCATAGTAGGGAAGGGCAAAGATCATTAGGTCAGAGACTGAAAGTATTTTTAAAGTGTTTAGAATCACGAAGTCTCACACCTGGAAAGGAAATTTACATATAATCTAGTCCAACCTTAGATATAATCTGGCTTTCTCCCAAAGCTATAGTTCATCTAAACACCCCATTTGTGCTCATTCATCTACATTTTACTTGAACCTATCCAGCAACCAGAAAGCTCACTGCCTTATGTAGTGATCTATATAATTTTCATTCAATTCTCATTAAAAAAACAAAAAAAACTTTTCTTCATCCCAAAGCAGAATTTGCCTTACTGTGAGTTCCATATAATGGTCTTAGTTCTGTCTTCAGGAGTCACACAAAATAGTTTTCATCCTCTTCCACATGAAAACTGTTTAGATCAGGGGTGGGGAATCAGTTTGCCTTAAGGCCACATGTGGTCTCTAGATCCTCAAGTACAGCCCTTGGACTGAATCCAAATTTTATAAAACAAATCCCCCTCCTAATAAAAGAATTTGTTCTGTGAAATTTGGATTCAGTCCATGTGCCGAACTTGAGGACCTGAAGGATTGCATGTGGCCTCAGAGGCTGCAGGTTCCCTAACCCTGATTAGATATTTGAAGTCAATCTTCCCCTCCCCACAAATCCCATCTTTACCCCTTAGATTCCTTACATGACATGAAGACTCTTCTATAAACAACATTGCTCTCTTGGGCACCTGATCCACTTTGTCAACATTAGTCTTTTTTAAAAAAATTAATTTTATATTGTATTCTGAAACTAAACAACAAAAGAGCATTTCCATATACACAATATTCCAGAAAAAAATTATATGAAACTGAGAATCTCTTTCTCATAAACAATTGGTTTTTAAAGTATAGTAGTGATTCCTCTGGCCCGTGCTTCCTGATGGCCAGACGTCTTATATTTCAGAAGGGGAGTGTTGGAGCCAGCTTTTACCAGCCCTGAAGAACCAATTGTTAAAATTTCAGTATGAGTATTTGTATCTTAGAAATTGAGAAATGCTATAAATCAGGGCTTGATTTATTATTTGGCTGATTGCCTAGGCTTGAGAAAGTTATGGAAAAGTTTTAATAATACATATTAAATTTTTAAGTGTGTTGTGGGTACATTTCTTTTCCAGAGAGCTGGTTGTTAAACATTTACCAGCATGTCCCTGATTTAACCCCTCTCTCACAGTTGTCCCATACACTTAAGGGAGTTTGGGAGAGTTTTAACATCTACTGTTTGTGTGAGCTTGCACAGACTATGTTTTCTCCTAAGGAGAACCTTGGATCTTGGCTATATTTAACCACTTAACAGTCAAAGGTATAGCACAAACAAGTATGCAGATATTCCCTCCAACATCTGGGAGAGGAATAATCCCACTTTAGACCAAATCTCTAAGGAGGGGAAGGGGGTTAAGTGAACAACCTAACTCACTTCCTGCATAGCATGATCCTACCAAGCTCCAAGTCCAAAGCCTCCTTGGTTTTATGTTGTGGTACTCTGGCTTCTTAGGGCTTCCCTGCTGGACTGCCAACAATACCCAGTCTGGAATGTAAACTCCAAAGTTGCTATGACTTGAGCTTTAAGGTCTAGAGACTACACTGGGTGCACCTAGAATGTAAAAGGACAAACAAAAGAGACAAAAAACCCAATCCTGATTCTAAGGCCATGGGTCCTAAAAGGTGGAAGGTGGGGGAGGGGAAAGAAACAGTCATTCCCATCACAAGACATCTGTCCCCTGGGCACTGCTGGAAAGAGAAAGACTGTTTCAGGCTGGTAATTTTAAAGACAAAGTCTCTTCTGGCTACATAGCCGATATAAACAAGCTGCTCCCACCCATGTGGAAGAGGAATACAGGATGTCTTCTCCCAGAAGCAGGTTCATGCAATCTCCTACATAGGTCCTGCCATGTCAGGTAATCTGGGCATGCACAAAATGATGTTACAAAAGAAAAGCATATAGCACATTTCACAAAATAATTTCAAATCTTTCCTGCTAGTTTATGCTTCTGTCTGAATTTCCTTCTGTTTTTTTCTGTGCCTTTTTTTAAAAAAATGTTTAAATGATCCTCTTTTTTCTTGAGATCATTTTTGCTAATGTCTCTCCATCCAGACTCCCTAATCAAAAATCTAGAGAAAAAAAGAACCAAAACTTTTTTCACTTTGAATTCCTATTTATTTGTTTGTTTGCTTGCTTATTTATTTTAAATTGTTTTATTTGTTTTCAGTTTTCTATAATCACTTTCGTATATTTTCCATAGATTTTTTTGCTCCCTCCTTCTCCTTCCCCCCTCCATCCCAACTTCCGCCGGGAGACAGCATACAATTTTATATTAGTTCCACACATACATTCCTTTACATTTTCACCTTAGTCATGTTGCATAGAAGAATTAAAATGAATGGGAGAAACCAGAAAACAAAACAAAACATAACACAAGAGAAAATGATCTGCTTCATTCTGCAATCCAATTCCATAGTTCTTACTTTGGATTTGGAAGGCATTTTGCCTCAAGTCCATTGGGAATTTTTTAGGTCCTTGCATTGCTGTGAAGGACTAAGTCTACCAGAAAAACTCCTCACACACTGTAGTTGTTGCTGTGTACAAAGTTTTCCTGGTTCTGCTCCTTTCACTCAGCATCAGTGCATGTAAGTCCTTCCAGGTCTCTCTGAAGTCTTCCTGTTCATCATTTCTTATAGCACAATATTATTCCACTACATTCATATACCATAACTTGTTCAGCCATTCCCCAGTTGATGGACATCCCCTTGATTTCCAGTTTTCAACCACCACAAAGAGAGCTGCCATAAATATTTGTGTACATGTGGAACTCTTTCCCATTTTTATGATCTCTTTGGGATACAGTCCTAGAAGCAATATTGCTGGGTCAAAGGATATGCACATTTTTGTAGCTCTTTGGACATAATTCC
>JAQQSK010005182.1:0-22852 GCA_028658325.1 Potorous gilbertii
TATGCTCAATAGGAAAGTATATGTCGAACCTATACAGAATTGTATGCTGTCATGGGGAGGGAGGGGAGTAGGGGGGGAAGGTGTGGGGGTATAAAATCTTAATTTTAAGGAGGTGATTGTAAAACATTTATAAATAAATAAAATAAAAATTAAAAAAAAAAAAAGATTGAATCTGATAGGGGCCCAACTTTAGAGGCACCAGACAAGGTTCTCTTAGCTGAGGACATTTGGAAATTTTTAGTGTAGGAGTGCCTGGTGTCTGTATCTGGTTTGATTCAATTTGGGGTGATGCAAAAGCATAGTTGTGGTGAGTCATATCTGAGACTTGAGGACCGAGGAAAGTGAAATGTTGGAAAGTGTTATGGCTAATCATCCATGAACAATGAAGATCCTTTGAAAGCCAAAAAAAAAAAAAGAAAGATCTGGATTCAAATCTTGCCTCTGATGGCAGCTCATGACCATGGAGAAGTCACTTAACCTCTATGTCTTTTATTTTCCTCGTTTATAAGACAAGGATTCTAACATTTGTATATGTCTATCAAAGGTTCCCAAGGTTATTTCGGGAAGGGAAGGGAAGGGAAGGGAGGGGTGGGGAGGGAAGGAAAATTACTCAGCACTCCCCTGGGGTTAGGTTATGTTAACTCTTATTCACTGTCCCCCAATTGCAGTGGAGGCTATTACTGTCCTCACCTTGGATGGCTCCAGGGTCCCCCAGGGGGCAGTACTGCTCATTTGGGAACCAATACATCTAAATCTATTCTCCTATGTTCTCCTCATGCTCCCTTTCTAGACTCGCCTTCTTTTTTTTTCCCCTGTGGTTTCCCTTCTTGTCATCCTAGCAGTTCTCCTGTGGCTGCACTCTAATTAATCAACACCTGCCTTGAAATGGTTTCCAGAACTGAATATTCAAAATGCAGTCTAACCAGGCAGAGTATAATGGGACTGTCATCCTGAGAAAGCTGTTCATACTTTTGAACAGTTCCTTTAATAACAAAACCTAAGGTCAACCTTTCTAAGTTGGCATGTCACAAGGATGACTCATTGAGCTTTCTTTTAGTCTACTAAAACACCCAGATCTTTTTCACATATACTACCTGGCCATCCCTTCCTCTTGCCATAGTTGCACAAATGATTTTTTTAACCCAAGTACAGTATTTTACGTTTATCCCTATTACATTTTCTATTCGGTAGGAGCCATCATTTTAGTCTGTTTTTTGACCTTGTAATTCAAAATTTTAGCTACATATGCCAGTTTTTAATTATACCATCATTTAATAAACATGTCATCTATATTTACACCTATAGCATTAATGCAAAAAAAAAGCAGTTACAACATTTTAAGGTTTGAAAAATACTCTACAAATTTAGTTTTTCTTCATCACAACAAACCCCGAAGATGAGGGATACTAGTATCACCATTTTACAAATGAGGAAAGTGAGGTAGACACAGATTAAAGGACTTGTGCAGTATCACACAGCTAATAAGTATCTGGGATAAGATCTAAACTCAAAACACATTTAGCACAGGGGCAAGGATAGATCTATCAGGGGAACTCTACTGGAGACATCCTTCCAGATTAGCACTAATCCATTTGAATCACAGATTTCTGGATTCAATTGTACAACTAGTTTTGAATCAACTTTACTCTTACTCAGTTCACAACTCTGTCCACAAGGATATAATGACCATGTCTTTTAGCATTCCTGTGACCTTTCTTATATCTAGTAATCCAGTTTTTTTTTTTAAAAAGAGGAAATGAGGCCCATTTGCTGTATCATAAAAGGTTCTAGATGACACTGTGCTAGCTCATACCTTTTACCATTTTTCTTCTGAAATTCTCTTTTTACAACAATTAAACAATTGTCTACAACATGAAGCATTCATTCTCTTCCCACTTTTGAAATTCAGAACCATTTGTCTTTCTTGACTATTATGGCTCTTCTAGTCTCACTTCTTCAAAGATCACTGACAGTAGCTCAGCAATCACATCTATAAGTAACTCCTATAACCTAGGATATGGAATCATAGGATTTAGGGTAAAACAGATCCCTAGAGATCATCAATCTAATGTAACCATGTCATTTTACAGATAAGAAGACTGGGGACCAGAGAAGTTAAGCAACTTAATAATGTCACAAAGTTTTTTTAAAAAACAGAGTTAGGACCTTTGGACTCCAAATCCCTTGCTCTTATACTATACTACTCTACAATTCATCTACACCCAATGATTCGAGCTCCCTGAGGGCTCATTACCATTTGGTTATTTCTCTTGGGTTTCAATTCCCTGTCAACCACTTCTATGCCATAGATATTTACATGGTAACTGTCAGTTCTACCTTCTTTCTGTAGTCCATTTGTCATTTTAGTCATGCCTGACTCTTCATGAAGGGTTTTCTTGGCAAAGACTCTAGAATTGTTTACCATTTCCTTCTCCAGCTCATTTTACAGATGAGGCAAACAGAGTTAAGTAACTTGCCCCCCAGTCACACAGCCAGGAATGTCTGAGAATGGATGTGAACTCAGGAAGATGAGTCTCTCAAAGTCCAGATCGAGCACTCTATCCACTGTGCCCCCTAGCTGTCATTCATTAGCATCATCCTATCTGCCCCAAGTCCTCTTTACTGATCATCTTTCATGCAACATAGTTTTTCTCTTTAGCATGCACTGAGAGGCTAAGCTCCTTCAGAACTCTAGCCTTCCTAATACTTTCTGTTCTTACAGGAGCATAAGTCTTATTCATCATATTCATCGAACTGTACTCATTATCAGGGTCGTACTTGCAAGACACATACATCAATCTATTAGTTAATGATCTCTTTTTCTCCTTTATTTGCCTCATTCATATCTTTATCACCAAAATTTCTTTATTGAAAGCATTTTTAATCTGACTTCCAGTAGACTCTTAAGCTCAGGATACCTAATTAGCTCTATTTCTGAACTCTCTGAAATGTTCTTCAATAATATTATCCAAATATTCTTTACAACACTCCCATCTCTCACCCTGGAAAATCTTTAAGTTTTAAAAAAAGTTTTATTGATGATTTGTTTTTTATGTTCCAGTTATTTCCAGATACATCATGCCTCCATCATAAACAAAGAAAAAAGTCAGTTAAATAAAAACAACCAACTCTAACACATTTCCTCCTTCTCTCTTGCTACCTCCCTGACAAAAGGAGAGGCACAGATAACATCTGGATATTTGGGCAGAAAGAGTACACATATCCCAAAGAGTACACCATACCCTAAAGAAATGAGTAGGGGCAGCTAGGTGGGACAGTGGACAGTGTTGGTCCTAAGGTAAGAGGACCTGAATTCAAATCCAAACTGAGACACTACCTGTGAAACCCTGGGCAAGTCACTTAATCCTCTTTGCCTCAGTTTCTCATTTGTAAAACGAACTGGAGAAGGAAATGGCAAACAACTCCAGTATCTTTGCCAAGAAAATTCCAAATAGATCAGGACATGACTAATCAAAAAAATAACAACAACAAAGCAATCAGTATTTGAGATGTTAAATCATTTGCCATAAAGACAAGTGGAAACTATTGCCTAGGACAGAATTTTGCTAGACCTTACCAGACTACAAGCTCCTTGAGAGCTGGAACTGTCTTTTGCCTCTCTTTGCATCCTCAATATTCAAGTATAGTTCCCAGTAAGGGTAGGGGCTTAATAAATTCTTGATGATCTCATCAAACTTAATTTGTCCAGCCACAACACACTCGTATACAAACTATGGCTGCTACTGAACTCAGAACTTCTTCCTGATCTGACCTCCCCAGTTTTCTCCCATAGGAAAGTTTCCAGTCTCAATTTTGACCCTTGCTCTTAGTCACCCTTAAGTACTTAGGTTCCTGCTCAGTGCTGAACTGAACCACATGTGCCTGAACTTCAGACTCATTCTTTGAGAATAACGACTCAAGGCAAGCCTGCCTATGTTCTAACTAATGCTGCTTCAAATATGAACTGACTGCTCTCCCCTTTCGATGTGACACTTTGGGCAACCCATCTCCCTGGACAAGAATCATAACGTGATTCTCGATTGACCCCTTCTGTGTTGTCAATATATCTAGGTGGTTTCTTCTTTTTTCTTAAAAGACGTTCAGGTGGCAAGAGACACGAAGAGTAGATCATCTAGTCCACACCCCCTGTGGCCCAATATCCCTCATCTAAAAGATGTAGAAATTTAGTTCCAAAGAGTTTCAGTAACAGAAAGCAAGCAGCAGAGGTGAGATTTGTATTAAAAAGCACAGTTATGTTTCTTAGAGGATCAAAAAAAAGATTTCGTTCCTGACAAATCCTGTCATCTTTCCACTCTCTCAAGAGGATATTCCTGCATGGAAGAGAATGCAGATATAAAGCATAAAATAAACTGGCAATCTAACTTATAAATTAGCTCTTGGTGTTATTTTAAACTTTGCTTGGTGTTATTCATTCACCAGGACCTGATTACTCTTTGGATATGCTGAGAAAACTAACTATATAATCAGCACGCATAAGAATCAGACCATATGCCCTGGTAAGCCAACCAAGGTACAACACACTACATGGTATCAATCTTACCCATTTCAATACTAAAGAAACTTTGCCTCTACCTCCCAAATTATTTGGGACATGAAGTGAGATGGAACTTCCCTGATTAAAGGGTAGAGAAGTCAATCCTTATCGGAGCCCTCTACATTCAGCAGGTGCCAGACCATGCTTCATGCTATGTATCCATCCACCAGAACACTAAAGCTTAGCCACCCTAGCCAACCTGACCTGCTACAAATAATGCCTACACTACTCCCCCACCCCCAAGTTCTGTCAGTTAATAAACACTTATTAAGCACTGTTCATCAGTTGATAATAGTATTAAAACATTTGAGCCACCTATTTAACAATTTAGATTACAGAATAATATTTTATAAATTTATACTGACTAGAGTGTCTAAATTAATGAAAAATTGATTATAAAATACTTTAAAAGAAATGTATTTTCAAGGAACTAGAACTAGGCTAGATAAGTATTATGTAGATTTTGTTTTAATTAGTATACACTTCAACTAGCATATTAAGACATCAGTATAAACAATGTTGATTTATATTTACGTTTCATTTATCTTATTTGTATGCACTGAAACTTGACCCTCCTCAGTATTTTGTTCTGTTCTATTCCCTTAAATATAGTCAACTCTTTGGCGAATCATAAATTATGATTAAATAAGCAAAAACCTATCACCTATACAAGAAAAAAAAAACCCAATACATTTTCTAATGTCGTTGTCATGCAATGGACAGTACTCATCGCCACCCCCACTGCCCAAAAAAGAACTTAAAAACAATTTATCTAATATAAGTAATTTTCATAGCACAAAAGTAGGCCACAGGCCAAGTGATTTGAAAGAAACCTTAGAGCTACAGATTCTAATCCCCTAATTTTACAGATAAGGAAATGAGAAGAAAAATAACTTGAACAAAGTTTTAGATAGATTAGATAGACTTACTTTTGAAAGTCAAGTCCAATTAATGAGATTCTTCTATAATATATACTAGACGGTATATGTTCTAGTTTTTTAAAAAATACGTAAGTTCCCACTACAGTTTAAAGAAAGATTTTTTTTGAGAAATTACATTCTTTACAAGTGAATAAAGTCCAAATTAAACTGACATCAAGATTTTTTAAATTAAAGGTTAGAATAATTTAGGAGTGAAATATGAAATGCCTGTAATTTTTTTCTAACTTTAAAAAAAGGTAACTAAGTAGTATTTCACAAATTATGAAACTGGACAAGAATGATGTCTACCTAAGCAGGCCCTGTGTATGTCCAAAAATGGAATAATTTCAAAGTTATGATCTGCTAGGTAAGTTAACACTTTGCAAAATACTGAAGAATTTAAAATTCCACTATTTAAAGAGTAATGTTTACAGACCAGTGCTAAATATTAGGTTTAATGTCTTCTCAGGATTGCTATATTCTTGGGCACTACTGAACGGTTAATCTATTCTCTGAGATGTCAGTAAATTATACCACATGGATACATTTGGCATTTTAGAAAAAAAAAAATACCAAAATCAGAAGCAAGAGATAAATTTCAATTTATGAAATCAAGATTTTTTTTTTTCTGTTTAAATCCTTTAGTTCACACTTGTGATTTTATCAGAGTGAGATATTACAGCATGGAAACTCTCCTCCCCCATTATAGATAAGCTGACATTAGTTTGTGACTTGCAGTCTTGGAGAGTTGCCTAGGCATTATTAAGAGGTTAACTGAGTTGTGTCATACTCAGTATACAAGAGAGGCAAAACTTGAACCCAGATTTTCCTGAATCCAAGGCAAACTCTCTACTTACATACCACTGTATGCCCGCTTTCATTTATTACCTACTTAAAAGAAAAAAAAACCTACTTTTTAAAATGAAAACTTAATAAAAACTTTTTAAAGATTCTTTCTTGTGGAGAACTAGTCAATTTCTCCTCTAATAATTTTTGAGAACCAGCACATTAATTTCCAAAGTCACTATCACAATAAAGTTCATAAGCTTGTTTATACAGGCATCAACTCAATTCCTAGAAATAATCAGAAAAATAGCAAGGAAAAACAGGAGCAAAACTTGAAGCACCAAAAATTTGTAAATTTAACATAGTTTCCTAAGAATTAATCATACCTGGTGACCAGCACTGTTCCCCATCTAATATACATACCTACTCAACATGTTTTCTCTTAGCTATGTGACCAATATTCCCTTGCCTCTGTTGCATCACAGTTAACAGATATCATTACCCATACCTCTAGGAGGATCACTCAAAGAAGAAAACTCAGTAAAACAAAGGAGCATTGGAACCGAGTTCCATCACTATCAAATGACATAAAGATTTGAAACATTAGCCATTTACCGGAAAATGCAATAAACCTACCAAAATGACTTTAAATCAAGTTTTTATCAATTCTCCATGGCCTCTGATATTAGTACCTTATCTTTTTAATGTCTATTGTGAAGGCATTTCCCACTTCCTTGGGTGCTGTTCTGGTAATAATTGAGGCATTTCAAAGTCACTATTTCAGGCAAAAGGCTACAGCCTCATCAACAGCAAATGACTGCCAATGGTCTGATTAATAGGAGGCTCTACTGGTCCTCTCAGTACACTAGAAGAAACCAAACAGTCCTCACCTAAGAGTGGACACAGAAAAGTCTCTTGGTAGTATAACGCAGAGGTTTCTTGTGCCTGAAAGTCCCTTGAGACTATCCTGTTAGAAAGCGAAAAGAGGCTAAGTCAGATCTTCAGTCCTTGGCTTCCACAGCAACTGCTTTTCATTGTCTAGTGGTTAGTGTTAGAGAAAACAATTACTAATTGATTGGGATTCTACATCTTGGTCCCTCTTATTTCTTTCTTTCTCTACGCCCCCCCCCCACAACATCTGTTTGCTCCTCTTTCCCTTCCAGCTTAATGTAAGACTGTCAGCTTCTGTCTACAGCAGAGACAGAATCACTATCTTCCTTGAGTAGAGGCAGTCCATCTCTTCAGAAGGAAAGACTGTTGTCTCCCCTTTCATCCCTATCATACTCAGTCATGTCCCTTTTCCTTACCAAGGAAACCTCTTTATATGTACCCTCAATCCCATTCTATCCCATCTTTCCTAGCAGATTGCCTCCTATATTAATTTTCAGTCTCTTCTCAGATAATTCTGTTACCTACAAATACCCCGTGTCTCCTCCATCCTTAAAAAACTGTCATATGATCTGAGCATCCTAGCTATTGTTCTATACCTATCTTTTCTACCTTTCTTGCCTAAGCACCTTTAAAAGACCTTCTATAATGAGTGTTCCATTACCTCTCCTTTCCCCTCACTCTCTTTTGAAATCTGCAATTTGGTTTGCAACCTCATCATTCAACTCAAACTACTCTCTCTGAAGTTACCTGGGATTTCTTAGTTGCTAGATCTAATGGTCTTTCCTCAATCCTCTTCCTTCTTGACTTCTCTGAAGTCTGGCACAGTCAAACACCTCTTCTCTTGGATATTCTCTTATCTCTAGGATTTCTTCACACTGTAGTCTCCTGGTTCTCTTAGCATTCCCTCACTCTTCTTTGCTGGTCTAGGTCACATCCACTAATCATAGGTATTGCCTAAGTCTGTACTGGGCCTTTTTCTCCAGTCTTCCAATACTATTTCTCTTCACCTCTGCAACTTTTAGAGATTTAATGATCACTTCTATGCACATAATTTTTTATCTGTTTTAGAAAATTTATTTATTTTTAATTTTCAACATTCACTTCCACAAGATTTTGAGTTCCAAAATTTCTCCCCATCTCTCCCCTCCTTTACCCTAAGACAGTGTGTAACTTGGTACAGGCTCTACATATACATTCACATTGAAACTATTTTCACAGATGTTGTAAAGAAGAATTACAACCAATGGAAGAAACCAAAAGAAAGAAGAAACAAACAAAAAAAGAAAGAAAGCAAATAATATGCATCACTCTGCACTCAGACTCCACATTTCTTTCTCTAAATGTGGACGGCATTTTCTATCATGAGTCCTTTGGAGCTGTCTTGGATCCTTGCATTGCTAAGAGATAAGTCTATCAAAGTCAGTCATCACACATTTTGGCTATTACTGTATATGACGTTCTCCTGGTTCTGCTCACTTCATTCAGCATCAGTTCATTCAAGTCTTTCCAGGTTTTTCTGAAGTCTGCCTGCTCATCATTACTTATAATACATATTCCATTACAATCATATACCACAACTTGTTCAGCCATTCAGTAAGGATCCCCTCAATTTCTAATTCTTGGCCACCACAAAAAGAACGGCTATAAATATTTTTGTTCATGGGGGTACTTTTCCCATTTGTATGATTTCTTTGGGATATAGACCTTACTGGGTCAAAGGGCATGCACATTTTTATAGCCCTTTGGGCATAGTTCCAAATTACTCTCCAGAATGGTAGGATCACTTCACAACTCTACCAATAATGTATTTGTGTCCCAATTTGCCTACATCCTCTCCAACATCTATCATTTTCCTGTTTTGTCATGTTAGCCAATCAGAGTTTATTTGCATTTCTCTAATTAACAGTGACTTAGAGCACTTTTACATATGACTACAGAGAGCTTTAATTTCATCTGAAAATTGCCTGTTTATATCCTTTGACTATTTATAAATTGGGGAATGACTTATATGTTTATATATTTGACTCAGATTTTTCTACATACTTTAGAAATGAGGCTTTTGTCAGAGACACTGATTGTAAAATTTTTTTTCCAGTTTTCTACTTCCCTCCTAATATTAGTTGCATTAGGTTTGTTTGTGCAAAAACTTTTCAATTGAATGTAATGAAAATTATTCATTTTGCATTTCATAATGTTCTCCATTTCTTGTTTGGTCATAAATTTGTTTGTTCTCCATAAATCTGACAGGCAAACTATTCTGTGCTCTCCTAGTTTGCTTGTAGTATTATTAGCCTTTATATCTAAATTGTGTACCCATTTAACTTTATTTTGGTATATGGTGCAAAGTGTTGATCTATGCCTAGATTGTGCCTTACTATTTTCCAATTTTCCCAGCAGTTTTTGTTAAATAGTGACTTCTTATTCCTGAAGCCTGAGTCTGTTTTCGTCAAACAGTAGATTAGTATAGTCACAGACTTGTATCTCGTGTAGCTTGCAACCTATCCACCACTCTGTTTCTTAGCCAGTACCAAGTAGTTTTGATTATTGCTGCTTTATAATACAATTTAAGATTTGGAAGAGCTAGGCCACCTTCCTGAGCATTTATTTTCATCAATTCCCTTGAAATTCTAGATCTTTTTTTTTCCAGATGAATTTTATTATTTTTTCTAGTTCTATAAAATAATTTTTTGGTAGTCTGATTGGTATGGCACTTCTTTTCATCTATTTATTCAACTCTAACTTCTCTCCCGAATCCTAGTCTTCCACAAACAACTGCATATTAGACATCTAAAATTGAATGTCCAGCCCGTAAGACAAGTCAAACTCAACATGTACCTGTTCCCCATAACCCTCTCCTCTTTGGAATTTCCTAATTACTGTTCAGGATACCACCATTCTCCCATTCCCCCAGGCTTGCATCCTCAACTCCTCACTCACAATTACCCCACATATCCAATCGATCATCTTGATGTCATGGTCTTCTTCGAGAATGAAGGACAAACACAACCTGTGAGGGAGTAGCATCTCCTCTCCACTCCCTTCATTTTCTCTCCTCTGCTCTGCTCTCTATATCTCTCCTAATTCTACCCAAGGGAAGGTAACACTCCTATGGCCAAAAGTTGCTTTTTTTCCTTTGGATTTACTGGCTAGATTTCTTGCTCAAAGACTAAGCCTTAAACCAAATTCACTCTGGAAGGTCATGTACAATAGGTCCCCACCTACCAAGCACAAAGAGAATGTAACTACTAAATAATAACTGTTTCTCTTTTATCCAGGAACCCTGAGGGTCTTCCCCTCCTAGTCTGTTTTTTTTTTAAATTTTTAAATTTTTTATTAAAAGGGCCATTCCCTTGAGTAACTACTTAAAGAAGCCTATTCATTGAATGGGTGTATCTTACTCAAAGTGAGATCTTAACCTAAAAGGGCCAGGGTCTCACATGACATCCTGGGCCATCTCCAGTCATCATCATGAATATCAGGCCACTGGACCCAGATGGCTCTGGAGAAGAAAGGGAGGTCGGTGACCTTGCAAAGCCCTCATTCACTCAAATCAAAGTCAACTGCAAGTCATGTCATCATCTTGACGTCATGGTCCCCTTCAAGAACAAGGACAAATGCAACAATGTATCCAATCTATTGTCAAGTATTGTTTCTACCCTCACAACATCTCTCACATATATCCCTTTTTCTACATTAACACAGCTGCCATCCTTGTGCAGGCATTTATCATCTTACTTCTAGACTACTGCAATAGCCTTCTGGTTAGTCTCTCTGCATTCCTCAAGTCTCTCCCTACTCTAAAACATCATCTACTCAGCTGCCAAAGTGATATTCCCAAAGTTGGGCTCTATGTTATCCCCCTTAAATGAACTCCAGAGATTCCCCATTATCGCCTGCATCAAATATAAAATTTACCTTTTAGGCTTTTAAACCTTTTCACAATTTAGCCCCTTCCTAGTTGCTTTCCAGACTGTTTACACTTCACTTGTCTCCATACACTATACAATGGATAGACGTAGGCCTCCTTACTCCTCACAACTCCATCTCTCCATTCCATTCCTTTTCACCTCCTGTTCTCTGTGCCTGGAATAATTTCCCTCCTAAACTCCTCCTCTTAGCTTTCCTCAAGTCTCAGCTCAAATCCCATTTTCTCAAAGAGGTCTTTTGTAGTCTCCTCCACTAACGCCTTCCCTTGGAGAGGGCTTTCCACTTACAACGGATCTATCTTATATATACACAGTTGGTTACATCTGGTCTCTTCCATTAGAATGTTTGTTCCCTAAGGACAAAATCTGTATTTTTGCCTTTCTCAACGTCCTCAGTGCTTAGCACAGGGCCTGGCACATGGTAAGCACATAACAAATACTTGATGATGATGATGATGAATTGCTCTTCTCAGGTATTTTACAAGTCAAAAAGCTCTACCAGAAAAACTCTAGATCCTGAAATTATAAAGGGCTTGCTAAGCTGGCTCATTACACTTTAAAAGAATGTCTTATTGGGGCAGCTAGGGGATGCAGTGGATAAAGTGTTAGCCCTGGAGTCAAGAGGATCTGAGTTCAAATCTGGCTTCAAACAACTACTAGCTATATGACCCTAGGCAAGTCACTTAACCCTGATTGCCTCCAAAACAATGTTTATCAATCAATATACATTAAATGATGAACATATATGAGCACATTGTCTTGTATGTTAAGTTATATTTCATGACTCCTCACTCTTACTCCCTCACAATGCAGTCTTTTGCTAATGCCTGTACATTTTTACCTTTATAACATCCCTTGTATATACTTCTTCCTTTGCTCTGAACCTTCCACCACCTTGGGATAGGCCCTCATTACCTCAAGCCTGGATTATTTCTATAGCCTGTTGCTTGGTCTCCTTGCTACAATCCACCCCCCAATCACCTGTGAAATTGATCTTTCTAAAGCAGAGGGCTTAACATGTTCATCTCCTCATTCTCCACTCAATAAACTCCAATGGCTCCCTAGCACCTCCAAGATCAAATATAAACTCCTATTTGGCATTCAAAGCCTTTCATAACTTGTTCTCTCCCTACCTTTTCAGTCTTCTTGGATTTTACATTCCCCTAGATACTTAGTAATCCAGTGGCACTGACCTACATGCTGTTCCTCACATGAGAAACTCATCACTTCTTCTTCACCTCCAACCCCTGGGTTCTTTCTAGTCCCAGATAAAATCTCACCTTCTATAAGAAGCCTTTCCCAATCCTTCTGAATTCTAGAGCTGTCGATTATTTCCAATTTATCCAGTGTATAGCTTGCCTGTACACCATACACTGCTGTGTGTATGTTGTCTCCCCATTAGACTGTGGGTTTCTTTTGAGTAGGAACTATCGTTTACTTTTCTTTGTATTTCTGATACTTAGCACAGTGCCTGACATAGCAGTGCTTAATAAATGTTTTCTCACTGATTTTGTTATTGTTATGTTATGTTATTGGTATGTTATTTCTCCCATCACAGTAAGAGATCCTTGGGGGCCAGGACTGTTTTTGGTTTTCTTCAGCACACCAAGCAGTTCCTAGTACATGTTAAGTACTTAAAATGCTTGCTGACAATCTCAAAATCATCTATTTTCTTCATTTAAAAAAGGGGGATGCTAAAAATTATACTTTAGGCTGCTACATAGAATTAAAGGTTGATTTTCTTCAGTGATCTGCTACTGGATTATCATTTAATTGGTCTCTAAGATCCCATCCAAATCCCATTTGAACCTATAAGGAACAACCATGCTTTTGATAATCTACTTATGGTTGTTGTCCTACAACCTTAAAGACATGAATGACAAAATGATATCACTATGCCTGAGTCAAGTTACAGTGTAACTGATTGTGGCTAATCAAACCAATACGAGCTCAAAATGTTGTATCACAGGTTGGCCACAAATAGTCCATGTGAACATTTGAGGTAGATTTTCCAAATTTGTGCATCTCACGTTTCTTTTGAGCTGCTTCCATTCCTTGTTCATAGAGTAGTACAGCACCTTTTCTGATGTAGGCATGCCATGGTGAGCAGTCCTGTGCCAGTGCCTTTCATGTCACATAATCAATTCCAAAGTTCTTAAGCAAGACCTTGACAATGCCCTTGTATCGCTTCTTCTGATTACCATGTGAGTGCTTGCTCTGTGCAAGTTATCCATGAAATAGTCTTTCTGGCGAGTGTACTTTGCATTCGATCAATCTACTTATTTGTTTTATCTAAGAGGACTGAAAATCCAATTTAAGTCCATTTAGACAAAACGTGTTATTCAAAGTACAAGTTAATAGCAAAAAAAAAGGGGACAAGGCTCAGAAATCCTATTAAAGCAACAAAAATAATAGAAACAAATAGAAACCAGAATCACTACCTTGTTTTGTTTTTTATTTCTTCCCTAAATAATTCAGAGATTAAATAACACTGGTCTAACCAATATTTGCCAAATTATTGACTTTAAGTGCAGCCACTAGGTTGAGTAACTAGAGTATAATTATGCTTCAAAATAGAGAGTGAAAGGAATAAAAAGACATTAACCCTGTAATAAAAATCATCTAAGGAGAAAACTCTAATCCCCTACTTATAAGGGAGGGGTAGAGGTATAAAATATAATGCTATGGCACGTTATTTAAAATAAATATTTTTTATCAACAACACTTTCTCTGAGTGATCAAAATATTTAGTATTATCAATTCTGATGATAATTCTTGCACTAAAATTCTATGCACTAAATATTTACTATTACCAATTCTGATGATAATTCTTGCACTAAAATTCTATGTAAGAAATGACATATTGGTAAGATCAATTATAATACATCAAGCTCACAATTCTGGCTCTGATATGGTACTAAGGAGTATTTTGTGGATGAACACAGATGTAGTCCACAATATCCCCCTCAAAAGGTTAAGAATATGTTTCTAGCTTCCCTCATAAACCATAATTTTTCTAATTCATTAATGAACCAAGTAACAATTTCACTTTATATAATGTCTTCATCAATGAGTTCCAAATGGTCACTACCCACTTTCAAAAGGCATAAAGCCACTGAAGACTGTCCGAAATGATAAAAACTATATAGTAATATACTCTATTCAAAGTACAATTTAGAACAATGACCATTAGATTAAAAAACTGATATTCAGAGACAAAAACTGACTTCTTCATGGTATTACAGCAAATAAAAAGGCAAATCTGAACCCAAGTCTTCTGAGACTTCAAGTTCAGTGTTCTTTCTCAATACCACTCCTGCCCCTCACAGTATTTAAAATGACATTAGACTAAATGACCTTTAAAGTATCTTCCAGTTCTAAAGATATATGAATTAAGTTCAGATCTTTTTAGTCAATAATGGCATAATAGGTTATGAAGGGAAATTAGTAAATGTTTAATGTATAATCCTGATCTTTTAAGACTGACACACCTAAGAACAGGGCTAACAAGTCCTTTCTTGGTGCCAAATTTAAAGGCAAAATAGACCTTTGGAAGGGTCTAGTATTATATTGCTTATGTCCTTATGACCCTATAGAAGCCATTCTAAAAGTTTTTGGAAAACTCAATTCATCCCCAGAATCACAAAATTTGAAAGTTGAAAAGGAACCTAACAAACATCTAATTCAATCCAAACATGAAAGGAATTCCTCACTATTAACATTCCCAACAAGGGGCCATCCAGCCTCTTTTTGCAGACCTCCAACTAGGCGGTACCCATCACCTCCTGGCACAGCTCACTCCAATTTTGGACAGCTCTAAGTGGTAGAAGGTTTTTCCTGACATCAAGTCTAAATCTGCCTCTTTGCAAAATCTACCCCAATTCCACCTGTTTGATGCCAAACAGAACAAATCAGTTCTCTCCTCCAAATATCAGCCCTTCAAAATATCTGAAGAAAACTATCATATTTCCCTATTACTATTCTCTTCCCAGGCCAAATGTGTCCATTTCCTTCAAATGATCCTGATATGCCCACGACTCAAGGACCTTCACTATCCTGGAGTCCTCCTCTGGATACTGCCCAGTTTATCTTTCTTAAACCACTTCATGAAGTCTTTCTTAAAAGGAGGTACCCATACAGAATTAAATATAATAATCCAAATGAAGTCTGATGAGGGCAAAGTACAGTGAACTTTCTCTACATCTAGAAGTTATGCCTCTCAATGACGCCCAAGACCGTATTAAGTCTTTTGGCTTGCACAACAAACTGCTGATGCATACTGGGCATTCAGTCCCCCAAAACTCCTATAACCTTTTTCAAAATACCTAATACATAAGCACGCCTCCCCTATCCTGCATTTGTGAAGTTGATCTGTTTGTAGCCAAGTATAAAATTTACATTTATCCCCATTTAATTTTATCTAATTAGATTCAAACTAATGTTCTACCATATCAAGATCTTTCTGGGTCCCTGCTTTCATTCTGTCTGTTAATCTTTTCCAGCTTTTGGTCATCTGTAAATTTGATGAGTGTACTATCCATATCAATTATCCAAGTGACTCTACTAAAGACCTCCTACAAGATCACAATGACTCATAAACTACTCTTTGATAACCATCAAATGAGTTCTGAATCTAATTATATTCTCATTTAATCCATCTCTACAAGAACAGCACAAGACCCTTTATAAAAAGGTTGGTTAAAATTTCGGTGAACTGCACTACACAACCTTCCTCTAAATGAGTGATTTAACAGCCTCACTTATTAACATTTGCCGCATTCCTCTTTTTCAGAGTTCCCAGAGCAGCACTCAGATAACGATCACAGAATCATAAAGAGCCTACCTACAGTTTTCAACCCTGTTAATCCAATGTAACTCAAGTTTCCAAGCCTCACCCATTCTACATCCACAACAGCTTCTGCCCACATCCCAGTCCGTCCTTCCATACAACCTGCCCTCTAGTTTAGGTCCTGGTCATCTATCCCAAGGGACTCCAATTTGATTTTTTCTACCACCAGTCTGTCTCCTCTCCAATTCATCCTCCATAGAGCTGCCAAGTTGATAGCCCTAAAGCCTAAGTAAGACTCTGTTACTCCCCTATTCAAGAAGTTGCACTCAATCCCTATTATTTCTAGGATAAAATATAAACTTTGGCATTTAAAGCCCTTCATCATCCAACTGGTCTAATGATTTCAAATCATACATAAGGATCCCTGTGCTTGTATAGTAACTTAGAAAACCATATATTAAGATTATCAATCTTGTATTGGGGTTTTTTGGTTAAATTTTCCCAATTACATTTTAATATGGTTCAGGAACACTGGAGAGTATCACACTTGCATGTTCTACAACTCTGCTCTAGTCTGTATTTCCAGACAGATTTCACATTATTCCCTGCAATGCATTCTATATTCCAGCCAAACTGGCTTGCTTGCTGCTTTCCCCTATAGTAGACTGAACCTTCCACCTCCATACCTCTGCATTCAACCTGCCCCAAACCTGTGATGCTCTCTCTCCTCACCTAAGCCTCTTAGAATCCCTAACTCCCTGCAAGGCTCAACTGAAGTGTTACCTTTACACAAAGACTTTATTAATAAGACTTTGAGGGTGGCAACTCCCCTCCAAGGTCTTAGTGTTATCTCTCTCAATTACTTTATATTTATTTAATATATATTTTGTATTCATTTACAAGTTTATGAGTTGGTTCTCCCAACCCCAAGTAGAATGTGACTAACTTAAGTGTAGGAACTGTTTTGTTTTTGTCTTTGGATTTTCATAACCAAGTACACAGAAGGTGATTAATAAATGCTTGCCAAATTAAAACAACTATCACCAATGTAACTCTTGTTCTCCATGCTGCTCTATGTAGCAACCTTTTAAAATTTTTCTCTCTCTTAAAAAAACGCTAAACCAATCTCCTCTGTCATAAATTCTATAAACATGGTATAGTATCTTCATGTTATGGTTCTTTATTTGCTACATGGCTATCACTCTCTTGGTACATGGCTATAGCTACATGGACCAACTCAATCTATGAGTTACAAGAGTCCTTTCCACACTGTTCAATTTTGATTTGTGGCTATAGCCACTGATTCCAAAGCCTAGGATTATTTATAACTCAGACTGCTGGTCAACAGGAAACATATACTCAAGTTACCCTACATCTAAGAACTTGGAGGCTTTAAGTAGTTACACAGATGACATTATCCCTATTATGTCTCTAAAGTATATGCTATCAGGAAGGTGGGGGAATGGGGATAGAAATAAGGACTATAGGGAGACTTGGTTGTTGTTCATGTCTGACTCTTTGGAACCCCATGGACTACAGCACTCCAGGCCTTTCTCCAACATCTCTTGAAGTCTGTCCAAGTTAATGTTTGTTGTTTCCATGATACTACCTATTGGATTCATCCTCTGCAGTCCCCTTTTCCTTTTGCCTCAGATCTTTCCCAACAGCTGAGTCTTTTCAAATAAGTCCTATGGTCAAAGTATTTAAGTACCACATATAGACACTACCTAGATCAAGGGTGGTAAACCAGGGCCTTGAGGTCACATATGGCCCTCTAAGTACTCAAGTGCAGTCTTTTGACTAAACCCAAACTTCACAGAACAAATTCCCAATAAAAGTATTTGTTCTGTGAAATTTGGATTCAGAGAGCTGCATGTGAGGACTTAGAGGGCCATATGTAGCCTTGAGATCAAAGGTTCCCCACCCCTGACCTAGATTCTAATAATCAAAAGAGTTATTTTGAATTTGTTAATACTTCTCCATACTAGGCAGCCTATAAAAGTTTTATAAATTAAGTGTCGCAAAGTAAAACAAATAGTTATTTTCATTTTGTTTTCCTCCAATTTCAAAAATTTGAAACAATCCCATAATAAGGAATGTTTCAAGCCTAAAAAGATTTTCATTTTTGCTCACAGTATTAAAAGTCCAACACAAAATTAATTCTACTGACTGACAATCTTGGTAGAGACACCAAAAATTGTTAATTATGGAACAGTAACTCTTTCCATGATCCATCATTCACCCTATCCTATCAAGAATAAAAAAACTGACACCATAAGAAACAATTTACATTTTTTCTCAGTAACCTGAGTTAGGCCATTTTGGTTTTCTGGGTGAAGATTTCTGTTCCTAGTACTTTTCTTAAAATGGCCTTTATCTGTGATGAAGAGTCCATTTAAAGCTACTTTTATAACAAATGGATAATTTCTGGAAATTGTCAACATCTGTTTTCCTCATGGAATTAAAAAAAAAACGGTGCAAAAAAGTAAAAGGAAGAAAATGGCAAATTTGACAGTATTTTGGTCATTGATGTCTTCATTCTAACTAGAAGATGGTGTGTCCCTTGAAGGGGAAGGAAAAAAATGAAACAAGGAAAGATTAAATGTTTAGGCCAGAGTTGTCAGTAAATCAGACTTAGGGTGTAAAACAATTCAGGAGTCTTGACTAAATGCAATTATTTTAAATAATCCCCACTGCTTCATTTGATCAGAATACTCGAGGTTTTTAAATAAATGAAACATTAAATTTGGATACCATTTTTATGTTCTTCACTTATTCCAGTTCAGTTGATTTAGAAAGTATGTAAGCTCTGTTCCTGTTCAAACTGGTTTAATCCCAAATGGATTTAAAAAACCAACAACCAATTTATTTGATTCAACTTTCAGGAAGAAAAAATGGGGATTCAGTAGAGTACATTATTGTTCTTAGTTAATTGGTTCAGTTCAAGTTCCTAAAGAGAATAAAACAGAATCATAGAATTTACAGCTGGAAAGGCCCTTAAAGGTCATTTAATATAGAGGAGTCAAATTCACAGACCATGTTTCCCACAAAACTCTCTAGTGCAGCATGAACCAGATTAAAATGTAAACGGGAAATACTTAACAAAATAAATAAAAATACAATACAACATATCTGTTTTCAAAGTGAATATGTGGCCAAAGGGATCTATTTCTGTTTGAGTTGATGTTACTGATCTAATCCAACACCCTTTTTACAAATGAAAGAAAATGGCCCAAGAGAAATTCAATGGTTTGCTTGTGTGTATTCAGAGAATACACAGCAGTGTGTAGATTCAAACTCAGGTCCTCTGACTACAAGTTGTGGGAATCAAGTGAACTACTCTGACTTTATCTTGTGACTCAATTCTGGATCTAATTCAGTTCTCTTTGTATTCAAACATGGGTCTAGTTCAATTTCTGTCTTATGAGAAAACTTTACTAAAAACTAAGGGAATTGTGAGAAAACTTTATTGCACTGTTTGAACCTACCTCTGGCTGAGAAGCTGAACTACCTTTACCTGTTGCTTAGCCCCTTAACTAAAGACTTAGGTTATGCTGACCAGTAACACTGTCAGATCCAAGAAATTTTCTTACAATTATACATTTCAAGCAACCCATATGTCTTGTCTAAAAACTAGTCCTGAACTGGTCAGTACTGTTTCCCTGTTCCTTTGATTGAATATAGACACTTCAGGGGGAAAGAAGCACCTCTTTTTCTAATTTCAGAAATTGCACCTGCTTACTTTCTCCCCTTCCAACTTTTGAAACTCATTCATCCCCTTCCTAATTCATAAAGTCCTTTAATCTCTCCTCCAATTAGAATTCAAATGTATCCTGGTTTAAAGGCTGTTAATTGTTTTCTTTTAATGCATAGAAATCTGTCTTCCTCTACATTCAAGATCCACTGCCAAGCTGAAGAGACCTAGTCCCAATTTATTATGCAACTGGCATGTATTGCTTATTAAATCTATATCTTCAAAAGCTTGAACCTTTACTTCTTCCGTTATTTCAGATTTCATCCATTACAAAATTCAATTCTCTTTCCACCATTCCAACATAAACTCTTATCTTTTGCCTTCTTTTCTTTCTACACTCTCTATACTATGCCCCACTCTTCCCTTCCCAAGGCTACTAACTGCAATTTTCATTCAACTGCCCCATCTATAAAAAGTAATCCAAAATCTTTAACTCAGTCTTCAACTTCTGCCCCAAGCTTCAGGATACTAATTGCGTGGCAGTTAGCCAATAATGTCTTACTAGCCTCCAGGCACTGGAATACCAAGGATAAAAGACAGTCCTTGATCTCAAGGAGCTCAGTCCAATGGGAAACATGCAAACAGTGTCACTGGACTAAAGAGCATATGGGGAAATGTAAGATGTAAGAAGAATGGAAAGGTAGGGAAGGGACAGGTTATGAAGAGTTTGGAATACCAAACAGAGGTTTGTATACTTGATCCTGAAGTAATAGAGAACCACTGCAGCCTACTTAAGGATTGCTGAAAGTGACTTGGCCAGCCCTGAACTTTAAGAAGATCACTTTGACAGCTTAGAGTGAGGAGGGGCTTGTGGCAAGGCGACTGACTGAAGGTGTTGCTGATACCTCAAACTCAACAAGCCTATGTCCTCCTTTCCGTAAATTTACTATTTTTGCTGATGGTCACCATTACCATTCTAGTTACCTTGGCTTATAACCACAAGGGCTCTTTGACTCTTTCTTCTTCATCAGTCCCTACCTACATCTAATCATTTGTAAAGTACAACTGATTCTACATCTGCACCGTATCTCTGCATGTAATGACTACTCTCACCTCTTCATGCCTAAACTACAGTAATTGCCTTCTGTTTTTCCTATCTTCAATCTATTTCCTATTCAAAGTCTTTGAAATCAATGAGCAGTCATCACAATGAAACACTTTGATCCTATCTCCCAAAAACCTTAATTGCTCATCACGGAATATTAAGTAAAATATTCCAATCCTGATTGTCTTCTACAATCTGAATCCAGCCTTTCTTTTCAGCCTAATGATACACCACTCCTTTCATGTACTTATGTTCCAGCCCAAATGGCCTACTTCGTTTTTCCCAATTCTAAATCTAGACTCTTCTCTGTTTCTTTGCTCATACTATTGTTACTAGGATCAGAGAAGGAAAGTTGAGAAGTTGGAGCAGGAACACAGTGATGACTATAAGCAGTTCTAAGAAGGTACAGACTTGATTCTTTTTCTGAGATTTCCAGTAGGCACAGAAAAGTTAGGAGAACCAAGGCCTCTGAACTGGTATATAACTGAATTTGCCCTTATACTGTGGCAACAGAGTAAATTTTGCTGACAAAAGGGAAATAAAGCCAGGTCAGATTGCTGTGTGACAGAACAGGACAATTCTGGGTATCTCATTACCTGAATGGTTTTCCCTACACATCTGTGTCCCCCTGAGTTGTTCCTACTTTGGGGAAAAGTTTCACGTATGGGAAGCACTTGTGTTCTAAGGTATGAAAGACACCAAGGGGCTGAGCAATGATGAAAATATAGGAAGGTGGGTAACAAGTGAATATTTGAAAACACCCTCTGGCCTTCCTTGTTTGTTTTTTCAAGTACACTAAGTGGAAGAGACTGAGGAATCCTAACATCAAACTCCCCCAACTCCCCATGTCCAGGTGTTTCAGCTACTCTACTCCAGTCCTCTCCCTAATGCTGCCTTCTCCATGAACACTTCCTTTTCTGTTCCAACTGAAAACAATTTTTCTCCTATCACATTTCTCACAGCACTTTGCTTGGATGTCTCCTGTACACTTAATATACCTTTTCTTGTATCATTTATTTGTGTGTATGTGTTTGCATGCTCTTTATTACAGCATGTCATCAATTATAGTTCTTTTTATATATAGTAGGCAATAAGTTTGTTCAATAATAGAATGAAAAACCATCAGGAACGGCTAAAACACTAGTTCATAGAAGAGAGCTTCTCTTCATTTGTAAAAAGTTGTAGAATGAAAATTCAACATAGAATTAACAAATCAGTTTGTTTTAATTCTTTTTTTAAATTCAATTTTATTTTTTTTTCAGTTCCAAATTCTCTCCCTCCACCCACTGAGAAGGCAAGAAATAGAAAAGCAACTGCAAATAGGAAGTCATGAAAAACAAACTGCTACATTGGAGGAAGGAAAAAAGAGAAAAAATGCTTCACGAAATGAAAGCTATCTATAGTCACATGAAAAAACACTCTAAATGACTACTGATTAGAGAAAAGCAAATCAAAATAACTCTGAGATACAACACACCTACCAGACTAGCTAACATGACAAAACAGGAAAATGATAAATGTTGGAGAAGATGTGGGAAAATTGGAATGCTAATGCATTTTTAGTGAAGTTGTGAACTGATGCAAATATTCTGGAAAGCAATTTGGAACTATGCCCAAAGGGTTATAAAAATATGCATGCCCTTTGACCCAGTAATACCACTTTTCAACGAGATCATACAAATCGGAAAAGGACACACATGTACAAAAATATTTATAGCAGCTCTTTTTGTGGTGGTCAAGAACTGGAAATTGAGGGGATGTCCATCATTTGGGAAATGGCTAAACAAGTTGTGGTACATGAATATAATGGAATACTACTGTGCTATAAAAAATGATGAGCAGGCAGACTTGAGAAAAACCTGGAAAGACTTATATGAACTGATGCTGAGTGAAGTGAACAGAACCAGAACACTGTATACAGTTACTGCAATATTGTGCAATGACTGACTTGCACAGCCTTGGCTCTTCTCAGCAATGCAAGGATCTAAGACAACTCCAAAGGACTCATGATAGAAAATGCTATCCATATCCAGAGAAAGAACTATGGAGTCTGAATGCAGATTGAAGAATATTTTTTGCTCTCTTTTGTTGTTGCTTTGTTTTGTTTCATCTTTCTCATGGTTTCTCCATTGATTTTAATTTTTCTGTACAACATGACTAATGACAATATGTTTAATATGGATGCA
>JAQQSK010005184.1:0-12755 GCA_028658325.1 Potorous gilbertii
GTTCTCAGGTGGGGGCAGGGCTGCCTCTCAGGCTCAGTTCCCTCAGGGGGTTTATACAGAGATCCTTTGTAGTGGAGCTGGGGTGGAGCTCCTGCCGGCTCTGGGAGTCTCTGGCCGAGGTGCCTCTGCCTCTGGCCAAGCTGCCTCAGCCTCTGCCGCAGCGGCTGCTTCCCAGGGGGTCCGAGTTCCGGAGATCCCCCGCTCCCCTCTCAGCCCGTCTCTCTCACTGACCTGTGCGTCTGTGGGTGGTGGGGCCTTCGCGGCCGCCCGGAGATTCAGGTCCCTGACGCCTGCTGGGCTCTGCTGGCTCCTCTCAGTGCCGCGTGGCCGGGGCGGGGGAGGGGAGCGCTCGGCCGCACAGGACTCCGCTCCCGTGTCCATGGCACCTTTGCGGTTCGTTCTTCAGGGCTCTCTGCAACGGAAATCTCCTTCACTGTGTTGCTGCTCGGCCTCCACTGCTCCAGAATTTGTCAGGAGTTCTTTTTACAAGAAATCTATGGGCTGTGGGTTCGGACCTAGCTTAGGTGAGTCTTTCTACTCCGCCATCTTGGCTCCGCCCTCGAAGGTGATATTTTCTTCAGCATTTTTTTCAGTCTCCTTTATTAAGGTATTGACCAGTTTTTCATGCTTTTCTTGTATCTCTCTCATTTCTCTTCCCAGTTTTTCCTCCACCTGTCTAACTTGATTTTCAAAATCCTTTTTGAGCTCTTCCATGGCCTGAACCCATAGGATACCAATTTCAGATGTTTGGGATACAGAGGCCTTGACTCCTATGTCTTTACTTGATGATATGCAGTTTTCTTCTTCTTCATCTTCAGAGATGAAGGTTGGAATCATTTTTTCTGTGGTCTTAGTTTTTTTCCCTTTTCTGGGCATTTTCCCAGCCAGTTACTTGACTTCTGATAGTCCTCTCCACCCTGGCCTAGATCTGCCCAGCTCGTGCTTGGGGTTTGAGATTCAAATGCTGCTCCCCAGCCTCAGGGCTTTTGGTGGCAGGCCTGGCTGCTATTCAATGGGAGCTTATCTGCTGGTGCTCAGGTGGGGGCAGGGCCGCCTCCCAAGCCCAGTTCCTTCAGGGGGTTCATGCAGAAACCTTTCATAATGGAGCTGATGCCAAACTCCTGCCCCCTCTGGGAGCCTCTGGCCGCCTGCTGCCGCTGCCACTGGCTCTGCTGCTGCCTCCCGAGGGGGCCTGAGTCCTGGAGACACCCCGCTCCCCTCTCAGCCTGTCTCTCTCACTGACCTGCGAGTCCGTGGCTTGAGGAACCTTCTTGGCCACTGGATATTCCGTCCCTGATGCCTGTTTTGATCTGCTCGCTCCTCTCAGTGCCGCATGGCCAGGGCAGGGCAGGGGAGGGCTCTGCTCCCATCCGGGGCACGATGGACCTTTGGGATCGGTTTTTCAGGGCTCTCTGGAACAGAAATATCCTTCACTGTGTTGATGTGAGACTTCCACTGTTCCAGAATTTGTTGGCAGTTCTTTTTAGAGGAAATCCATGGGCTGTGGGTTCAGAGCTAACAAATGTGTGTGTTTCTACTCCTGCCCTAAGCTTTTAGTGTTGGGGCTTTGGGTCTTGCTGCTATCTTTCACTGGGAATCTGGGATAAGCTGCCTGCTGTCTCATTGAGCATAGATTTCCCTGGTGATTTGTGCTGGCAATGGGACCTCCCTGTGGGTCTGACCTGGATCTGGGCTTAGCTATTTCCCTGCAAGGGTTACAATGGAAAAATAGGGAGATTTGCCCAGTTGACTTCACTCCTGGTGATCAGTGGGGTCAAGACCTCCCTGGTGGCTTGTGGTAGGGTTAGGCTCCCTGGGGTGTGGCCTTTGGACCTGCGCAGGTTGCTCCCTTTACTGGGATGTTACTGAATAGCAGGAGGGTGGAACCTTTCTGGTGGATTGCCCCAGACTTGGAGCCTTGCTGCAGGCCCCCTGCTGTGAGAGTGGTTGCTCCTGCTTCTGCTCTTAGGTGTTGTTCTCCCACCAGCCCAGTGTGATAAACCTTTTCTCTGTGTCTGCTAAGTTGCTTCCCTGCTCCTAGATGAGACTTAGTCAGTTTTCTATCTCTTTTGGAGGGAACTTGGGGAGAGTTTCAGAGGGTTCCTCTCCTCCATCCTGGCAACAAAACAGCCTACAAAGCTTGGGAGCGACGGAAAGAGCCTTTCATGGGGACAGCAGAACTGAAAGGATGAGAAGGGAGCATGTGGAGGCAGGGGAAGGAGGGACCAGATGAAGCTTTAAGGAAGGGGAAACTTAGAGGCAGAGGGTCATTGGGGGAGGGTCTGGCAGGAAGAAGAGCAGGGAGGGAGAAGGGGAGGAAGGGGCCAGAGAGTGAAGTCGTTTCTGTCCTGTGCTCACCAAGCACCTGTCTGGAGCCCAGAAGGGAGGACACAGGGGGAGCAGGCTTGGCAGGGTTTTTGTCTCACTTCCCCCTCAGTCTGTGTCACTGTGAGTATCAGTACCACTATCATATGCCTGACAGTAATAGTCAGCCTCGTCCTCAGCCTGCAGCCCAGAGATGCTCAGGGTGGCCGTGTTGCCCGAGTTGGAGACAGAAAATCTGTCAGGGATCCCTGAGGGCCTGCTGTTATCATTATATATCACCAGTTTAGGGGCCTGACCAGGTTTCTGCTGGTACCAGTGCACATTGTAGCTACTAATTCCATCCCTAGTACAGGAGATGGAGACTGTCTCTCTCAGGTTCTTGGACACTGAAGGAGGCTGAGTCGGCACATTGGAGGCCCCAGAACCTGCAAGGAAAGGAAAGAAGAGATTGGTCACAGGCAGCGTCTCTCACCCAAGGGGATGCTGAGCCCTGAAGCAGCTTCAGGGTGAGCTCAGGTCAGTAGTATGCCTGACCTCGGACACTGTGGGGCCTGAGCCACAGGGAGCAGTCCCTGGGCAGCCTCACCTGTGTAGACAGTCAGGAGAGAGAACAGCAGAGAAATCCAAGCCATGGTTAAGGTTCCTCCTAGAGCCTCTTTGTCCTAAGGATCCCCAGCTGGAGCTGGGCTCCCCCAGGCTCTCTTAAGACCAGCCCAGGCCCTGTTGGGAGGAGGCCCCCACATGCAAATCTGCTCCTGCTCTGGACACCTGAAGGAGGGGCCTTAGGTGGTGACTGAGTCAGAGGGGCAGGTCCTTCCTCTGGCAGGGGTAGGTAACAACAGCCCTGTAGGTAATTTCCTCCTTGAGATTCTGGGATTCTTGGAGTCAGGTTCCTTCCTCCCTGGGACTATGAATGATGCTCCAGGATCTTGTCACTGTAACTGAAGTGCTTTGTCCTCTTAGACCTTCCCTGTGCCCTGGAGCCTTCTCCCCATGGACCCTCCCTCCCTCCCCCATGCTGTCTCCTCCCCTGTTGGTGAGTTCCCCCAGACCCTGCTTGGGGAAAAACCAGACTTCCTTCCCTGCAGCTGTGGCTGGGACTCTAAGGGATTCAGGAGCACAGGGCATGGAGCCTTCTCTCCCCTATCACTGTGGGCTCCTTTCAGCAGGTGTTTTCCAGTTAGGATGTGAACTCCATGAAGGCAGGGACTCTATTTATCTGCAGTGGAATCCCCAGCCCTAAGCGCAGAGACTGACACATGAAGGGATGAAGAAATACCTGCTGCCTTGCCTGGCCTCTAACCCAGAGCTGCCTCATGACCATCCAAAGGAAGAGTTCTAACAGGGAGTGTGCCCAGCTTCTGTACCTACATCCCCAGGCCTTCTTCTGCTCAGGCCTCCCAAGAGGAGGAAGGAGGTCAGGCACATCCTCACTCTGGAGTCCATTTCTGCATTGGTGAAATGAGGGGATGGGACTGAAGGGTCTCTAACCTCCCTAACATCTCTGGTCTTAAATGATCAAGCCCAAAAGTCCTGTTTTCATCTAGAATTCACCACAGACTCCAAAGACTGAGGTGCTTGAGGAGCCAAAATTAAGGGACTAAGGATTTGGGAAGTGCCCCCTAAGAAGGTGGGGCATTGGAAGAGGTAGCTCTGCTTCTGTCCCCAACTCAGGAGGAGGAACTGGGATGGTAGAGCCAGCTGTTCCTCCCCCAGGATACAGGGCAGGAGACCAGGAGCTCAGGGGCCAAGGACTCCAGGGGGCGTTGACAGCCCAACTCAGAGCGTCCAAGGACTACACAGCTGGGGCTGGTACCCACAGACATGCAAAATTTCCCCTCCCTCAATCTCTCCTGAGTGGCTGTGGTCTGGTCTTTGGCTTCCACCAGAGCACAGGCTGAAGGGACTGTGCAGCATTAGCTCCTGGCTCAACTGGGAAAAATCTCCATCTTATCCAATTGTGCCCTCTGCAGGCAAAGGCTGGTAAGTACTGCTTCTTCAGAGAAGTACGTTCCTGTTATCTTCAGCTTCCTATGGGGGTGTAACGCCAGGTAATATTACTTTGGGGAAAAAAAACAGCGTAGCAGAATCCAGCAGCCTGGAGTTTTCAAGGCTTAGACAGCTGGAGATTCCTGGAAGACTTCAGATGAGCTAGGATTTCACCCCCTAGAAGGCTGTGGAGAATCTTAACACCTTTTTGACAAAGATATTGGGAACCAATGAGTTTGGTGAACGACTCAAGAAGACTCTCAGGCTAAAAAACAACCAATGTTGGGGTCCAGCGGTAAGGGCGAAGCGGAATGAACTTTCAGGAGATCTCACTGGCATGGTTTGTGGTTTCCAGTTAGACAATACAGATCAGGATGATCAGAGGACAGAGGACAGAAGCACACAGATGCACTTGATTGTAAACATCTACACATGAGTATGATTAGAGATATCTAAATATATGTAGGATATATGGCATGGATAGGTATATGTATGAACATGGGTGCATGTGTGCTTATGTGTATTTGTATATCTTTCTGTTTATATGTCTGTATATGTATATAAAAGCTTATATGTATGTATGTATATATACTTTTCTGCATTTAATTATACTTTCTGGGGTGGGAGGGTGAAAAGAACCAATTAAAAACTTTACAACTGAGAAGAAAAGAAAATTTACAAGGGAACAAAGAAAAGATGGACAGCTCTCAATGCAATGCATAGCATTAATGACGTAGGCTTTCCTGAAATGGGAATTTCTTGCTGCATATTTTGAATGCTCTCTCATATTCTGCTGTGCACATGACCGGTTTTTTTCTTTCCTGTTTTTTATTGTTTTAGCTTTGGCTTTTAAGTTTGTTTCTTTTTCTTTGCTCAGCTCCTACTTAAGAAAATTACAAACATTAAGTTGCTACTGCCCTCGTTGAGACCTTCTTCAATCAACTGCTTCCGTGTCTGTTTCTGTCTAATATTCTGCCCTTTTTGTCTGAAAGAACTCTTTTTAAGGGATATTTCCAAGTATCATTTCATTTTATCTTCACAGCTATCATGAGAGGTAAATGTATATGTGGGGGATATAATGTGAACCTGTGAACCTGAAGCCAGGTCCGTTACTTTATCCACTACATCACCTATGTACAATATGATATTCACAGAGCCTACCACAGCCCAGAATATCCTGGCACAATTCTGAATGGCTAATACCACAGACTCTCCACATGGAAGGCAGAACCAAAATATATATTCAAACACCAGAAAGACAAATCCATCAAGTAACAAAAATCTATACACAATAACAATGTAGAGAACAACCACAGTGTCTGAGGAATTTTTCTGTTAGACTTAGTACTTCCTTGACATGTATGGACTTACATAATTTTTGGTGGACTCTTGAGGTAAAACACCTTCCACCTTAAGAGAAAGAATTGGATCACAGACAGAAACAGACCATTTTCTTTTGTATTATATTATGTTTTATCTTGTTTTATGGTATCTCCCATTCAGTTTAATTCTCTTATGCAACATGCATTTAATAGGATAAACATGTCAGACCTCTATAAGTTTGTATATTGTCTCAGGGAGGGAGTGGAGAAAGAGGGAAGATAAGGGGGAGGGAGTGGCAAAAAATCTAAGGTATATGGAGGTGATTGTCGAACTGTGGAAACAAATAAAATAATTCAATTCACAAAATAAATAAATAAAAGGAAAGTTAAAGGAGAAGTTAATGATGATGGCCACAATGATAAGAAATGCAGATGGATACTATGATACTGCCTTTGCAGTTTACCATAGGAACATAATAGAGAAGACAGGGTCTCCTACTTATAAGTACTTAATTTATAAACACTTTATGATTTTAAATGAGCACTAATAATTAGGGAAATAAGGCACGCTCTTTCTGAGGTGCTGCCCAAGATTTCACAGTACAGTGACTTAGGGGACTGGGGAAAAGACAAAATTCCTAAAGTGAGAGGAATAAATAGTGTTAGAAGTGAGCCCGTCTAACAAGCCCCCACAGTGAGAAACATGCTCATCTTGAATATAAAACAATACCTGTTATGAAATCAGGAAAACTTCCATTAATCTTTCCCTCCATTTTTCCTGGAGGGATGGGTACCGTCCCCAGTAAGGTTACAGGATGAATCCAACACATGCAGAAAGATGGGGTTCTTATACTGTTTCCTGAGCTTTGAGTCTCCCACAATACCATCCCTTGGCCATGTGACTCCATGTTCTCATCTCTGATAGGCCCTTCTTAACACAGCAACTTGGGCCTGCACATTAGTTTCTGACCTCTACCCTGTCTATGCTAAGTCACAACCTTTGTCACCTAGGTATGTGGAAAACAAAACTTTCTTGTCTCCCTCAAAATCCCCCTATTTTCTTTTTTAAAATTTCTGTTTTCATGCCTAAATCCAATCAATAAACACCTCTTCATATTCTTTCCCCTGTGAGTTCTTCCCTTCATCGAGCTCTCCTTTATATAAATATGGGAAAGGAACCAAGTTGACCCACACTGACAAATTACAAGGGGTCAGTGTCCTTTCATAAGTACAGATACAGAGATTCAAAAGGAACAGGCAAATTAATGAATTGTCCCTTTAGAAGTTCCATCTAATACAACACTCTGGGGAGGAGCATCCTCTGATGTATTTTTCTGGTCTGGATACTCCTTCAAGTCGTCTTCAGCGCAGCATCTCTGCATCTTGTTTCCTTTATCTTTTTGTTGAAATTCAGGTGTCCATGCTCCTACAAAACTGACCTTGATACAATTGTAGATGACGATCTCTAAGTTGTATACACTTATCTCTGTTACAGAATCAAAATTGAAACTTCAGTCAATTGTCTTGTTTAAGAAATTCGTTTTAGAACCCAGTTTTTACATTTTACATTAATTCACTGTTCATTTCCCACATCAGGAGGATGATGTTTCACTAAGCATTCAATACCAGGCTCCAGTACTTACATAAATGCAATGAATAATCATTTTTAACACAGTATATGTCACATCATAAAGCAATTCCAGGTTCTGGTCATGTGATGCTTCTATAAAGGATTTACAATATAGAACAGAAAGCATTTTGATTTTAACATTTACCAACTGAGACAAAAATAACTCTTCATGCTGATCTCATGAGCCCTTGACTGAGTTGTCTCTATTCTATTATTAAGAATTAAAGGCCCTAACTTATTTTTTAAGTCTGAAATTCTAAAGCTAATCACTTAATTTTAGACTCAACCTCAGATGTTCCCCTACCAACAATCTATTATATAATCTATCTGATATTAATCTTACAAAACTTTTGGTTATAGGAATTTGCCACTAAGAGTAGGGACATTTCAGGGAAACAGAATCCCCTTAACTTCATGTCAGTTCCAGGAAGGAGTAGATTGTCATTTGTCATTCAGCCAGGCTTAAACTCTGCCAGGTAAAAGTGGGAAAACTGAGTCAGGAGAATCCTACCGTAGTCTGGGGTGAACAGCTGCTTTCCCAACTTTCCCATGAGATCACTTTTTTGCAGTTCATCCCAGCATCTCACAGGTTTAGTGACGTCATGAATCAGTGTCTCACACTGCCTTTCTTAAGATCCATACCTGGAGGTAGACTCAGAAGAACAGTCAGTTAATAGTCCCATAAATTCAACATAGCAAGCTCCAACCATCAGTTTCAGATATGGCTATGCTTTCACATTGGCTAAGGTACTTCTTTTGAAGCAAGTCTTAAGTAGCTGACATGCCTTTCTGTACCTGTTCTAGTTCCTGATTAAATAAAAAATCACAAAATCAAATTTACCATCAAAATCCTAAGTTATTGTTCTAGTATATTTACACTGTTTCCAAAACTACTCTATCCCTTTCTAATCTTGCTCAATCTGAAAGAATGAACTACACATATAAGCTCAAACACTAATTTCAGTTTATGTTCATGAAGTGAATTCAAATCAAAATAAACATGTAACTTGTCCACTAATGCAAAATATTACCAGAGGTTACCTGCCTCTAAGAAATTTAAACTGAAATTCTTTTCCTGAGACTAAATGGTTCTCTGATTTAGTCTCAGTAACTTGATTCAGTCAATTGTATTTACCCAGTTGCTCTTTGTCACATGTAAAGACTTGATTCCAAGTTGGGACCTTTGTCCCTTACTCCAAAGGAGTTTTAGTCGCATTTGTCTAAAAGGTCCCTGGAAAATCTCATCTTAAAAGCTCCTTGGTTTTCCCGCCATGAACTGGCTCTCCTGATGCCCATGAGCTTTTCTCTACCACTATGCCCAAATCTCTGTTCTACTTCCCAATCTTAATCAGTTGTAATCCTGATAAAAATATTTAAGCAGGGGTTCGGACCCCTTCATAGACTGTACAGGACCCCAGACACGACCTCATGAGTCGGAGTGGCCATCAGAGGTCAAGAAGGACCTTGAGAAGGCAGCACAGAATCTGTCCAGGGCAGCACAAGGAGCTTCAGTGGTGCAGCCTGACATGGCTCCCTCCATCAACTGGAAGCCATGGACTTTCTTGGTGCTCTTGAGGTCACCTTCACCTTCACTGAGGCATTATCTCCAAAGAGAGATGAGAAGGAGAACCTTTCCCTTTTCCTTTGTTTCCTTCCCAGCTACATCTCGTTCTTGCACTCAGTCCCCCAAAGGGTCTCACTTCTCTACTGATCCTGCAGTTGAGTGGTGCAGTGGTTAGAGCTTGGGACTTGAAACAAGAAGACCTGCTTTCAGTTCTTATCTTTGCGGCTTATGAGCTGGGTGACACTGGGCAAGTCACCTAACTTTTCTGGGGCTCTGTTCTCATGTATGTGTAACATGGGATCATCATAGCCCCTACCTCCCAGGGCAGGTAATGAGGCCTAAATGACTTGACACATGTCTTTGTGTGGCAACCCTCAAAGGTCCCAGTAAATCCGCCATGCTTACAGTCCCTCTGGGTCTGAACCCACTTCACTCTCAGGCAGATCACAAAGATGTGGGAGTGGAGGGAGATGTGGTTAGGGGGAGTGTAGGGAGTCTTTTCTAGGGGTTCTTGCCCAATTTTCCTCTTCTGCCTGAGGCCTTTCCTCATTCCCCCAAACCCCAGCAGAGATGGCCCCTCTTCCCTCACCTCCCTGGCAATTCCCTGAGTTGTCATTACCCATTCTGAAGCGTCTGGGTTCCACCCGTAGAAGGGAGGATCCTTGAGAACTCAGACTGCTGCTGTTTGGTACTGTGACCCCTGCACCTGGCACAGGGCGAGTGCTGAACAATGGCTCATCATTTTTAGTCCCTGAAGATGTTGATCACACTCTGGGGCCCAAGGGAATTCTGAAGTATCCCCTGTAAAGGTGGGCATGGGGAGGGGCAGCTCTGCATCTGCCCCCTAGTCAGGAGAAAGGCCTAGAAAAGCAGCTTCACTTGAACCTCCCCAGACCACAGGGCAAGAGACCAGGAGCTCAGAGCTCAAGAGCCCTAGGGGGCATTTGCAGCCCAACTCATCCCCAAACTCATTCCTTGGTCTCCCTCTGGTGGCCACAGGGCTAATGGTAGCCCCAGGGAAGGTCAGCAGGAGGGTCCTTTTTTATTGCCTTCCTTCCTTGGAATAAAAGGTTCTTGTAAACAGAGATGGTCCTTCTTTTTGCTTGAATCTCTCTTCCCAACTCTTAGTAGAGGTGAAGGAATAAAAAGATCTTTATGTTCATCAGTGTTTAGCCAAATGGTAAGCAAAAATGGTATTAGATTCTGTAGACCCCTCCCCAAACCACTGAAACCCCAAGAACTGAGAAAGGCCTCAATCCCATATTGACCAATAAGGAGACAGAAATGTCTTGGTGGTGAGATTAATCTACTGTATGTCTTTGTATCCTCTGGCATAACAGACATGTTCTCTGACAGAACCCAAAATGCCCATTTCTGACTCAGCTATAACAAGGTCAGATGAAGCTGATCAGGAGCATTCTTCTGTTTATGACCACCAAGGTCAAGGCATATTGAATAAGACACTATCTTGAGCAATGAGACTTTTCTTATCTTGATATTTTATGGACGTATGCTGTATTATGTTATATCACATCATGTAAACAATAGAAGAAACACAATATCCCAGATGTATAATTTCAATTGACTCCTTAACACTTCTCCTATATTGCTTCATTGGCAACCTGTTGAATCAGGAAAATTCCTTTATCATCTTATGGTTAACAGAAATAGAAACAATAATTTCAACTCACATAGGCATCCTGATCCAAGAAGGGAGGGAGGGATGTGAGTGACTTACTCTGAAAGTATAAGGTCTCTTTTGTCTTTTGATCCTTGAGTTAATGGTCTATAATGAAAACTATCATATTCTACAGTCTCTGAGAAAAATAAACACTCACAGGCAGAATAATTTTGTTTGTCTTTCTAAGAAAGAATCCTGGATGGGGCTGGAAAGTCCCTTGTCTGGTTCTGTTCCTATGGGACTCAGTTTTTTCACTGTATTCAGAATATTTCTCTCTAAGTTGACACTGGGGAGAAAGCCACATGAGTAGATATTCTCTGCCATTTGGATAGGAGGATCAGGCCTTTAAAAGATCTAGAAGCACTGACAAGACAGTTGAACTGCACATTTTGTTTCAAAGTAAGAATGCTGGATGCACAAAGCAGGGAAAAATATTAAAACATTTCATACAGACTACAACGCCAGTGTATCAGTCCCAGACAGCAGTGGCACTGAGCACATATTGAGTGTCAGTGCAGATATTGAAGCAATTGGAGAAATTCTGCAGAAAATCATCCCTACTTTGGAAGAGGGCCTGCAGTTGCCATGATCCACTGCAACCGGCCAGCTCTCACTCGGATCTGATGCTGTGGAATATTTAAATTACCAGCATTATAAAGGAAGTGTCTTTTATTGCGAGTTAGAATTGTTGATTCACCAGAGTCTGGCAGGAGGAATTATTGGGGTCAAAGGTGCTAAAATCAAAGGACTTTGAGAGAACACTCAGGCAACGAAAGCTTGTCCATGAGGCCGTCTTCATTCCACCGACAGAGCTGTTCTAACCAGGGGAAAAGGTTGTGGAATGCATGAAGACCATACAGGATCTTAGATCTGAGTCTCCCACCAAAAGTGTACACAGCTATACAATCCCAATTTCTATGATGAAACCTATGACTGGTTTGATGATTGACGGGGATGCCCTGTAAGATTTCCCAAGCACAGAAAGAGAAGGCTTTGATAGAATGCCCCCAGGTCCTGATGGGCATCCTATGCCACCTACTAGAAGAGATAATGATGACATGAGCCCTCTCAGAACTTCCACCTCCTCCTCCTGGACGTGGTGGCAGGGGTGGTAGAGTAGAGTTTGAAATCTTCCTCTTCTTCCACCACCACCACCTAGAGGAGGATATATTATGGTATATGACAGAAGAGGAAGACCTGGTGACCATTGTGATGGCATGGTTGGTTTTAGTGCTGATGAGGTTTGAGAGACTACAATAGGTTCATGGAGTGCTTCCTAATGGCAGATGGCCATTATGAACCCAGGGTGGTTCTGAATATAATTATTACTATACAGGGCATTGTGGCTCATATGGTGATCTTGGTGGACCCATGATGACAACACAAGGAACTAATTCCCAAACACGTGATTGGATCTGTTATTGGCAAAGGTGGTCAGAAAATCAGACAGATATGTCATGAATCTGGAGCATCAATCAAAATTGATCAGCATTTGGACCTTAAGATCGAATTATCGCCATTACAGGAACTGAGGACCAGCTACAGAAGGCACAGTATTCACTGCAAAACAGTGCGAAGTAGTATGCAGATGTTGAAGGGTTCTAATGGAAATATTTTTCTTTTTTATAGTGTGAATCTGTGTTTCAAAAAGTTTTTCGAAGGCTAGTGAAGCACTGAAGAAGTCTTGCATCTTTTTTTTATCTGCTTCTGTTAAAAAGCCAACATTCCTCTGCTTCATAGGTGTTCTGCATTTGGGGTGTAGTCAAATACTTACTGTTCACTGGATGTAATGTTTTAGTCCCTTACTAAAGGGGAAGGTGGAAGTTTGGGAAAAGTAACATTAAAATTTTGCAACAGAGGGAATGAATTTTATTTTTGTTTATTGTTAGTGGTAAAATATATATATATATACATTTTCCTCTCCTCTAACGGTTGTGAACACCTTGCTTTGTAGTTATTGTAATTTTTTTGGATGGGGGGGAGGGAAAGGGGAGAATGTCCGCATGTCCTTAGCATTCATTCGGAAAGGGGGCAGAATGTAATGCTCTTTTTTAAGAAATGTTTTATGATTTTAGAAATAAATTTATTGAACCTAAAAAAAGAGAAATACATCTGAGGCACAGACATCCAAGCAGAAGAAAGGTAAAAGACTGTAACAGAATATATTATGCTTTCAGCTTAAATGAAGAAAGCAAGGGTTGTACTCCCGATCTTAGACAAAGCACATGCATAAAATAGATCTAT
>JAQQSK010005185.1:0-11305 GCA_028658325.1 Potorous gilbertii
TGGGATCGGTTTTTTTAGGGCTCTCTGCAACGGAAATCTCCTTCACTGTATTTCTGCGTGGCTTCCACTGTTCCAGAATTTGTCAGGAATTCTTTTTAGAAGAAATCCATGGGCTGTGGGTTCGGAGCTAGCAAATGTGAGTCTTTCTACTCTGCCATCTTGGCTCTGCCCCCTCCTTGTAAAATTCTTAACCAATGCAACCCAGTTGTCATTCAGGTCCTCTAACCTTTTTCAGAGCATTGGCAGACAGGATTAACCTGGGGATTTCGATTATATGTATGGGGGAAAGACCCGGGGTTTTGCTTTACAATCCTGTGGACCCGAACACCCCACAGAGAAGTCCCTATGGGACCTAATCTCACTTGTTGGCTCCCCTTATGCTAACTCTTGTCTTTCAGTCACCAATATTCACTCCTCCCAGAAAGTTTCAACCCAATTGTTTGTTGCCCCAGCCGGTATTTAGTTTGCTTGAACTTTCAGTCTAACTACTTGTATGCAAGAGCATTCTTTTGCTATGGAACCTCCCGAAATCTGTCTTTTGGTTCATGTTCTACCCCAGGTGTATTTATATTCTGAGCCTGAAGCCCAGGAACACTTCAAACTACAAGGACGTGTTCCCAGAGATGCTCCTATCCTGATTCCCATTCTAGCAGGATTGGGTATAGCTGGTTTAACAGCCGTGAGCACAGCCGCCCTAGTTACAAGCAACAGCCATTTCAACGCTGTTGGTGCCCGCATAGACCAAGACATTAGAGATTTAGAGTCCCAAATCTCTCATCTAGAGTGTGCTTTAGATTCCCTAACTGAGGTAGTCCTGCAAAATGTGCAGATTTTAACTCCCCCAATGTAGGGTTGATTTTTCTAGTCTATTATCCATAACAACAAAAGTACTGTTCCCACAGCTATAGAACCAGAGGCTGCCTTGTGTTTGCTGAGTCAACAAAATAATCACTGGGGAAAGTCTCTTTGACATTTGACATTTGTCTTGCATTTCATAGATTCATACTTTCAATCCTCTACTTCTCCACTCCCCTTTCTTCCAAATGATCTTTGAGGAGATGCCTGGTTTGCTGCTCAAAAAGAAGACATTTAGATGGTTCATTTAATGTCTTCCATGTTCTTCTCCTAGCTTTTAGAAAGTCACTCTCCCAGGAATTCTTTCTGTCATCTTTGAAGACTATGGATTTTTTTTCTTATTCAGACAGACTTGGGATAGTCTTGTCTTCTCAACTGTGATGAGGAAAAGTAATTTTTCTTCCTGACTATTGCATGTCAACAGCTGTCTTCTTCCTCTCTTCCTCAAAAATGTCTAAAAAATACCCTTCTCACCTATTTTATGATAAACTAGAAAGTGTAGATGCCAAAATCACAACTCTTTGGGGAAGTGACTTCATTTTGTGAGTATGTATATGATTCTAAAAGGGAACAAGCACACTGGAGTGAATCTTCATGTTTCAGGCACAAAGATGGGGAGTGATACTTGATCTCAAGTTTTTGCTATTCACTTTTTTTCAGCCATGTCCTATTCTTCATGACTCCATTTGAGGCTTGCTCAGTGAAGATACTAGGCTTGTTTGCCATTTCCTTCTCCAGATCATTTTACAGACAAAGAAGCTGAGACAAATAGGTTTAAGTGACTTGCCCAGGGTTGCATAGCTATTAAGTGTTTCAAGCTAGATTTGCACTCAGGAGGATGTCTTCTTAACTCCATGTCCATCAACTCCACTATGCCACCTTTGACTTCAAGGAGCTTACAGTTCCAATCAATCAAAGAAGTCTTCATTGAAAAGGGGAGCTAAGTACTAGAGTGGATAGAATGCTAGTCTGACAGTCAGGAAGACCTAAGTTCACATCTGACCCCAGACATTATGTATGACCCTGGATGAGTCACATAACCTCTGTTTGCTTCAGTGATACTATCTATAAAATAGGCATAATAATAGTACCTATCTCCGTGGTTACTTGTGAGGACTAAATGAGATAATATTTGTAAAGTGCTTAGCATAATGACTGACACATAGCTACTATATAAATGCTAGTTATTTTTTAATTGTTATAATATTGAGAAATCCCCTTGAGGAAAAAGGAAGGGGATTAAATGATGTGTATCAATCAGAGAACTACTACATGTAGCTAGGATTCATTTGTTCTAGAGAGGCTCCATCCTCTCAGGACAACCAATGGAAAATAACCTAGGGTCAATAAAGTTATACAGAATTCAAGCTGGAGGAGATCGCTAGAGGGCTAGGAAGTCTCCTAGTAAAAATAACATGAGAGAAAAGTCTGTTTTGGAAAATAACCCTTGATTGCCTAGACATTTTGATCAGAGCCACAGGAAATAGGTCCAAACGGAAAAGTCACTGTAACCAACAAGAAGAAAGTCACCCACAATGATTTGACAGCTTTTGCACGAGTAGAACAAAATAGAATAAAGAGGACGGAATAAAGGCAAGAATCAATGGCAAGAGGAAAAGTAAAAGTTCAGGACTCAGAGCATGGAGATGAGATAGAGAGATGAGCAGATGCTCCAGAGCAGTGAGAGGAAAGCAAGTACAGGTCTGAGACTCAAAGAAATAATCATTTCCTGGGCAACGAGGGAAGAATATTTCTCAACTGGGAAAGGAAGCAGAGAAGATAGGGAAAGTCTTCTTTAGTTCACAAACAGGGAATTGGGGTGATGGAGATACATGGACTGAAGAAGAAATGAATTGTTGGGAATGAAGTAAAAGAAGAGACAAAACACATAGATGATTTCTGAAAGTCGTTTGACAGGATTTTCATGATATCTTTGTGGAATAGATAGTAAGTTCTTGAATTATTGATTAGATTCAGAGAATTTTTGTTAACTAACTTCAGCCAGGAAGGAGATTTCCAGTGCAGAACTGCTTGGCTCTAACCTCAGGCAGTCAGTCAATAAACATTTCTTAAGTGTTTCCTTCATTCCAGGTCCTATACTAAATGTTGGAGATGAAAATAAAAGAGACAGAAGACAATCTGGTCCTCAAAGAAATTTATCATCTAATGGAGGAGACCAAAAAACAAAAGGTTATGTACAGGAAGCTATATACAGGATAAATAGGAAATAAATAAGAGAGAGAAAGCACTAGAATTAGGAGAGATTATAAAAGCCTTCCTACATAAGATAGGATTTTAGTTAGGACTTGAAGGAAATTAGGGAAACTAGTAGTCAGAGATGAGGAAGGAGAATATTCTCAGCATGAAAAAAGCCAGAGAAAATTCCCAGAGCCAAGATAAGGATGTCTTCTTCATGGAAAAGGTGGTCAGTGTCATTGAATCAAAGAAAGCATGTCAGTGAGTAAGATGTAAGACTGGATCTACATGCAAAACAGAGCATTTTTTTATTTGATTCTGGAATCAATAGGGAACCACTGAAGTTTATTGAGTTGAGGCAGGGGTAATATGGTCAGACCTGCACTTTAGAAAAATCATTTTCGTGGGTTAATGGAAGGTAGATTGGAGGAGGAAGAGACTTGAAGTATGCAAACCTACTAATAGGCTTTCTTTTAGTAGTTTAGGTGTGAGGTAATTGGGGACTATACCAGAGTGGTGGCATTATTAGAGGAGAGAAGGGGCCATATTTGAGATCTGTTGCAAAGGACTTGGCAACAGGTTGGATATGGAAATGGAGGGAGATAGAAGAATCCATGATGACACGTTCAAACCAGAAGGACTGGGAGAATTGTATTACCTCCTAGAGTAATAGGGAAAATAGGAGGGGAGTTTAGGGGAAAAGATAATCAGTTCAGTTTTGGATATGTTGAATTTCAGATGTCTACAAGACACCCAGTTGGAGATGTATTCTTAGCCCAATTCTACTTAAAAAAAATTCTATTAATGACTTAGTTAAAGGAGTTGATGTCATTTTTATCTTTGTGGATAAGATGAAATTGAAAGGGACAGTTAACATATTGAATGAAAAATTGAGATTCAAAATTGTACAGACAGTCTGGTAAGTTAAAGGTAACAAAGATGAAATTCAATGACTCCAAATGTAAATTTCTTAATTTAAAAAACTTGGCAACATAAGTACAGACTAGGAGAAACATTTCTAAAAATTAGTTCATAAGAAAAAGACCTAAGGAGTTTAGTGGATTGAAAATTCAGAGTGAATCAGCAACTACAAAAACTAATTTTAACTTATCCTTAGAAATATAATGTCTAGAATGAAGGATACAACAATCTGGTAATATTCTTCCCTAGTTACATCATACCTGGAATATTAAATCTCATTCTGGATGCCACAGTCTAAATGAGATATTGACAAGCTAGAGGGTCTCTAAATGAGAGTACAATTAATGTCAAGTGGCTAGAATCAGGGATATTTAGCCAGAGGAGAGAAAGGGTGATAGGATGAGTTTTCTTCAAATACTTGAAGATTTGGTATATAAAAGAGGACTAAACTTGCTCTGCTTGACCCAAGAGGTTAAAACTAGGACCATTTGAGGGCTAAAGGATGTATATTTTTACTCAAAAGAAAGTCTCCCTAACAAATTAAAACTGTCCCAAAGTGGAATGAAGAGGGAAATCTTTATTCAAAGTCTACAAACTGAAGCTAGATGATGCTAGATGAAGGTAGGAATATTGTGAGATGTGACACGTTTTGGGTAATTGAACTTGAAGATCTTTGAGACTCCTCTAAATGATCCCCATGATTTCAGCATCAACCTCAGGCCCTGAGTTCCCACAGACATACCTGATGTTTTTGAAGGTAGCAGATTCAAGAATTCTGAAATGAAGCTAGCCTGGGCAGACTAGCTCCAACAGCTCAAGGGCCATGATCAATCTTCAAGGATTAAGACCCAGGGTCCTCATATCAAGCTAGGAGGAAGAAAGCTAAGAACAGGAAGGTCAGGCAGTTGAAGTTCACTTTTACTAGATGAACAAGACAAGATTCATTTTAAGACCCCTTTATGGTTGTAAACCATCCATTATCCTTCTAATTATGGTCTAGCCCAAATAACCTTGTTTTACTTTTCTCTGTACGTGTTTTATTCTTTAAAGAAAAGAAAGCTTTTTGAGAGCAGAGTTTGTTTCATTTTTGTCTTTGCTTCTCCAGTACTAATAAGTTGAGAGTAAGTGCTTAATAACTATTTGTTTAACTGAATTCAATTACTGTAGCTACCTTATAAAAGAATCTTCTACCTATGTACCGGTCTAATAAAGAAGAATCATATATTGTCCTCTGAAAGCAGGGCAAGAGAGAAAAGGAAAAAAATAAAATAGTCCATCTTCTCCCACAGCCTGAATTGAGTAGTAGTGGGCCTAAAAATATAGGAAATATGGATATACTAAAGAAATAGAAAAAAAGCATTAGTGAATCAAATCTCAATGTGAGTTCTCAGAAGAAACAGTAGCAGCTATTCCATATGATCACAGAGAAGTGTGAACTAGATTGGAGTATATAAGGGGGAAGGGCATTGTATGGAGGAAAGAAGGCATGAGTAAGAGCACACAGTCAAAGATAAGCAAGACCCATGTGGTGATTGGTGAATAAGACATTCATGTCAAGAGGAAGGGTTAATTTGGAGGAGTAATGGGATAGCAGGCTATACATCTGGGTAGGGGATAATTTGTAAATGATCTTAAATGCTAGGATAAGGACATCACTGAAAAAAATTATAATGTTTTAAAAAATTGTTCTATGCCCCCCCTCCTTTATAGGTAGGGTTTGGAGGTCATTCCCTTTTAATAAGGAGCAGCAGTTGGGTAGTAAAGTATCATATCAGAGATCAACCTATATTTAAATCCCAGGTAAGAATTGTTTTTATGGGTGGGAGAGTGGAAAGGAGTGAATATTTATTTATTAATTTTCTACTATGTGCAAGGGATTGTGCTAAGCACTTTACACATAATACTTCATCTTATACTAGATCATAAGACAAATTTCTTTCTAGGAGAAAATACTCCTACTGATAAAAACTCAGAAATATTCTGTTTCTAAACAATAATTTTTAATTTTTGAAGAATTCTATCTATCTTATATCCAAGGTACTTCTCCCAGGCAAAGATATATTTCCTTCTGCATAACTGCAGGTTCTTCAAGTAGTTTCTTTGTTGGGGATCACCTTCAAAGCATGTTTACATATATGCTTGCTTGTTCCCAATGACATGGAAGGACACAATCATCCAAGAGTACATTGATCATCAGTCCTGCAAAATTCAAAAGATGTAAAGGACATATCTGGAATTCACTAAGTTCACAAAAGATGAACATCCATGAGGAGGTATCAATATATAGTCAGTCAATAAGGACTTATGAAGTTTCTGCTATGTGTCAAGCAAAGAAAAGCGAAAGATAGTCTCTGCCTTCCAGGAGCTTACACCAAAAGAAGAAGATAACAAGAAAATATGTAAAAGCAAGCTATGTATATGATAAATAGGATATAATTAACAGAGAGACCCAAAGACTCCAGCTTCTAGGATCATAAGTCACAATCTGACAAAAACTGCTGGGGAAACTAGAAAATAATATGGCAGAAACTGGGCCTACACCAACATCTCACATCCTATATGAAGGTAAGGTCAAAATGGGGGAAGAAAAGAGCTTTGTATTCTCAGCCATAATATTTGAATTTAAATCCTGTGCCCCCAGGCTTACTGTTACCCCCAACAAGTCACTTACCTTTCAGAAACTCAGTTTCTTCACCTGTCAAATGATGAAAATAGTAACTGCACTGATAGGGAGCAAGTTGGGAGTCATATGCTTTGAAAAAATGTGTTTTAAATTTTAAAAAAGTTAAAACATGAATATAAATGAGAATTACTGCAGTATAAATACACTTGCTACTCCAGCTGTTGGGAGTTTACCTCCATAACTTCATTATGGAAAAAGCTTTGGACTTGACAAGCAACTTGGTGGACCTCTGATAGGGTGGCAATCTACATTGGTGGAGGTATTTACTATGGTAGGAGCCCCCTCACACTGATGAAATCTTGGATGCTGCATGATTGACTGTGAGACATTTTCGTTTCTTCTGTTCCAAAGGAAAATAACGGTCTCCTTGACATATTAGAGAATGCAGATCACTCCACAGGTCCTGTTCAGTCTTGTGAAAGGCAAATAGAGCTTGGGCCCTGATCACTTGTATTCATTAGAGACATCATGCTATACTGCTTGGATAATTCCTCCCCTTCGTCTTTGTTCTGTCACTTCTTATTTTATCCTACATTATTCTTTCTAATTTCCCCTTCAATGTTCCCATTCTACCCTGAGTCTCTCTCTTTCCTCAAACCAAAACCCCACCTGCTTTGTCATCTCCCCATTCAATGACTTATATGAGGACCCTGGGTGTTATTCTAGGCATTTAAGGGGTGTTTCAGGACATAGAAAAACTATATTTTTTTCCTTCTCAAGCACCTCAAAGAGTCCTTCCAGCACTGTCACTGAGTCTTCTTTTTATGGGTTTGGAAAAGAAATAAGAAAAGTGTGACAAGTTCAATTCAATGCCTGCTTTTCTCTTATTGATGTCAAGGAAATAAAGATGGAAGTCTTTATCTGTGATTATCCATCAGACAAATGCAATAGACCACTCAATTTTGGGTAGAGGCAAACTTTAGCTGCTCTTTCCCTAGAAATGCCTGAGTTGGGATTTTGATGATTTCCCTATGTGCCAGAGGAATAGAAGGGTGATCAAACTTGAATTCCTTGAGGGGAGGAACTATATCTTCCCCTGGACAAATAGTGAGTGCTTGATGAATAGTTAGATCCCAATTAGTGCAAATAATAAATCTCACATAGTGGTACCATATATTTAAATTCACACCATTTGAAGTTCTAATTATGTAAAATATGGTAATTATTTCCAGCTAAATGAACATACGAAGTACAAATTTTAATAGTACCATCACTTCCTGGGATTAATTATTCATGCTACTCAAGACTTAGCTTTATTTCAATCCATTTCAGCAAACATTTATTAAACCTTTATCCATATTCAATCTTTTGCTAGGTTTTGGGAGGGGAATATAAGACAAGTATACAGCCTAATTCCTACCTTCATGAAGCTTACCATTTATATTAGAAGACCACACACACACACACACATCATAGTACAAAGGAGCATAAAGGACAATCAAGGAAAATGACAGCAGAGATATAGCTAAGTCTTCAATCTAGCCTTCATTTCTATTAATTTATGACGGACATGCTTCTCAAAATATGCAAACTTCTGTCCTCACCAACAAGAACCAGCCTCATTTTCCTGGTTTCCACATGGAATATAAAAGGATACTAAAAGAAATAAATAACAAAATAAATAATGCTTTTTGAAAATATTGCTGACATTCTGACTAGGACATCTAAGTGGCACAGTGAGTAAGGTGTTGGGCCCATCTTCCTGAGTTCGTATATGACTTAGTAGCTGTGTGAAGATGGGCAAGTCATCGGCCCCTGTTTTCCTCAGTTTCCTTGTCTGTAAAATGAGCTGGAGAAGGAAATAACAAACCATTCCTCTATGTCAAGAAAACCCCCAAAAAGGTCAGACATGATTCAAAACTAGTAGTATCAAAGACAGTTACTCAGATGCTCCCCACACCCTAACGGTGTTCATTTTAACAAGGATATACAGACAAGCAAGCAGTTGGTAACATGATCAGAATTGTTCTTTAAAAGAAGCATTCCATAGAATCTTTCAAGGTGACAAGTCAGCTAACCAGTGTGGATACTAATGGTTATAAGAAGACGCAGTGCTGAGAATCCCCCATCGAACATCTCTCGGTAGGGCAATTTCAGCTCTATTTTCTCACCAGCTAAAGAAAACCTTTCCCATTATTTCTTAATTCTAGTTGGACTTGGGTGCATCTGGCCAACTGAAGCAAATTGGGGGTGACCCCTCCCATCACTCATTTTAAAACAACTTCACTAACTGTTTCATTCCTGTGGTATGGTTATTGATAGTGTTCATAAAAGGCACAAGTAAAGACTTTGTGGAAACACAGTACACTATAGGCTTTAATTATCCATGTTGATCACAGTTTTTCAAAAGGAGGGTCAGAAAGACCTGCTTCTCCAAGAGCAGAGGTGAATGATTGTCTACCAGGACTGGAACAAAGGGAAAACAGAATCACAAGAACAGAAGGTGCCCTTGACAGTTAAATTCCACAGGATGCCCTGCATAGCCAGCCCTGCTATTTGATTCCCCTCCTGGCATGCCCACAAAGGCAGTGCAGATATTGGAGTTATTTATTATATACCTGGCCAGAGGAAAAGAAAATACAATTTGTACTAATGTATAAAGGACAGTCAAGGAAGGAAGCTACCTAGGTTTGTACCCAAATTAGGTATAATGTATGCCATCGTCATTGTGAACACATATAAAAAGTTCTTATTCCTAGTGGTTATAGACTATAGTGACTTATTAGAATGAGTATATGGGAGAGGAGGCTATGCCTGTCTCCTGGCTAAATCATGTCTTAGAGGTTTTCCTGGGGAGGGAGGTGATGCAGTGGATAAAGTGCCCAGCTTGGAATCAGAAGATTCATCTTTCTGAGTTCAAACCTGACCTCAGACTCTTACTAGTTATATAACCCTGGGCAAGTCACCTCATCTTATTTCCTCATTTTCTGCATCTGTAAAATGAACTGGAGAAGGAAATGGGAAAGGACCTTTGCCAAGAAAACCCCCAAATGGACTGGTTTTTTTTAATTGTTCTTTGACTATTTTTTATTTTATTTATTTGAAACTTTAATGATTTATTTGTTTTTAGTTTTCAACATTCATTTCCACAAGATTTTGAGTTCCAAATTTTCTCCCTATCTGCACGATCCCTCCACCCCAAAGCACCTTGCATTCTTATTACCCTTTCCCCCAATATTCTCTCCCTTCTGTTACACCCCTCTTTTCTTTTATCCCCATCTTCTCTCTTTTTTTTGCAGGGCAAGATAGATTTCCATATCCCATTAATTATATTTCTTATTTCCCAGTTGCATGCAAAAGCAATTCTCAACATTCATTCCTAAAATTTTCAGTTCCAACTTCTCTCTCCCTCCCTCCTATCCCCCTTGAGAAAGAAAGCAATTCAATAGAGGTCGTACATGGGTAGTCATGCAAATGACTTCCATAATAGTCATGTTATGAAAGACTAACTATATTTCCCTCCATCCTGTCCTGCCCCTCATTTACTCTATTATCTCTCTTTACATTGTCCCTGCCCAAAAGTGTTTACTTCTAATTACTCCCTGCTTCCATTTGCCTTCCCTTCTACCATTCCCCATACACCTCACTTATCTCCTTTTCCCTTATTTTTCTGTAGTGTAAAATACATTTTCATAAAAAATTGAGTGTGTATGTTATGTCCTTTTTAAGTCAAATGTGATGAAAGTAAATTTCACTTTTTTCCTCTTCCCTCCACCCTTTTCCCATCCATTGAAAAAGCTTTTTCTTACCTCTTCTATGAGAGAGAATTTGCCCCATTCCATTTCTCCCTTTCTCCTCCCAATATATTACTTTCTCACCCCTTAATTTTATTTTTCAGAAATCATCCCCATCTATTTAACTCACCCTGTGCTCTCTCTCTATAAATATATGGTATATAATACAAACTAACCTAATATTAAGAAAAGTTTGAAGTGTTACAAATATTATCTTTCCCTGCAGGAATGTAAACAGTTCAACTTTAGTAAGTCCCTTATGATTTCTCTTTCCTTTTCATTTCTCTTTCCTTTTCTTACCTTTTCATGCTTCTCTTGATTCCTGTGCTTGAAAGTCAAATTTTCTGTTCAACTCTGGTCTTTTCATCAAGAATGTTTGAAAATCCTCTATTTCATTGAATGACCATTTTCCCATGAAATATTACATTCAGTTTTACTGGGTAGGTGATTCTTGGTTTTAATCCTAGTTCTTTTGATTTCTGGAATATCATATATTCTAAGCCCTTCAGTCCCTTAAGGTAGAAGCTGCTAGATCTTGTTTTATCCTGGTTGTATTTCCACAGTGCTGAAATTGTTTCTTTCTGCCTCCTTGCAATATTTTCTCCTTGAACTGGGAACTCTGGAATTTGGCTACAATGTTCCTAGGAGTTTTACTTTTGGGATATCTTCCAGGAAGTGATTGGTAGATCCTTTCAATATTTATTTTACCTTCTGATTCTAGAATATCAGGGCAGTTTTCCTTGATAATTTCATGAAAGATGATGTCTAGGCTCTTTTTTGATTGGGGCTTTCAGGGAGTCTCATAATTTTTAAATTGTCTCTCCTGGATCTATTTTCCACTTCAGTTGTTTTTCCAATGAGGTATTTCACATTGTCTTCTATTTATTCATTCTTTAGTTTAGTTTTATAATTTCTT